>CAHIKZ030000365.1:0-75000 GCA_903632075.3 Acanthosepion pharaonis | reverse complement strand
AGTGTCTATTCTAACGTAAATTCAATGGAGAAATAAATTGAATAACATATGTATTTCTTCTTTTCTCCTCGGTAATTTTATAATTTTAAACTTAATAGTGATTAAATTTGGATTTTACAATTGGTAATTTTTACTTTTAATTATAATATCAAATTTTATCATATAATTTAATAATTATTGGTTAGAATAAATTCTTTTTTAATATTACCCCTATTTTAAAGATCTGAATAGCTATTATAACATGACTTCATTATCAAGCTTTTTTAATTTTCCTATACTTGTATTTTGATTAGTCATTCTAGCTTTTGTAGCAACGTTTCCCCTTGCGAAGGATCGTTAATTAATTTGAAACTTCTAAAACCATTTATTTTACATTCAACATCACTTGATAAGACACCGGAGGTGTTGAAACAAAATGGCTATTTTTGTAGCAATTTTATAACATATTTATGTTATAATTTTTTAAATAAATAATTATATATATATATATATATATATATATATGACGGACAAATTAATATTTAATTATATATATATATATATATATATATATATATATATATATATATATAGTTTATTGATTCAGCGTCTCTTTCTGGCCTTTTTTTACAAAGAAAATTAGTGACATCTTCTCTCTTAACTTCCTTCCCTCTTTTTCTCTCTATGGGTTTTTTCCTTCTCTACCCCTTTGATATCAATATATAACTTCCGTTAAGTTAACCGTTTAAATGTGTCAATATCTGCTAACTCACTCATGTCTTCTCTCTCCCCCCCCTCACTTCCTCACTTCGTTAATTTAGATATGTTTAATACGGCCCGTCAAAAATGTGTAAATTTTCTTTTCATTTTTTTGTTTGGAAGTAAAGTCTGATGATCCGCAGTCCTTTTAAAAGGGTTGTGGTGAAATAATTTATTACATGGAACCTTAAAGTGGTCTGTCTTTATTTTATATATATATATATATATATATATATATATATATATATATATATATATATAACCAAGAATAAACAGTTCCAGTGAGTTTAAAAAAGAAAAATATAGACTCACAGGTCACCCAGGAGAAAAGAGAACGAATAAATTTCTCCTTTTGTCCGCACAAATACGGTCGATGTAATTTAATATATATTGCTTCTAAGATGTGTAGATGCTTAGCCAACTGTGCTTTGCCCAGAATGGAAAACCACGAACCACTGTATTTATACACACACTCTGGATTATCCAATTGGTGTTAACCTATCGCCGAATCCTGTGCTGTTTGCGTAAGACGTGAAAATTGAGTTCACTTATAACCTGTCTAATGTTGCCAGGCCTAGGTCGTGCAATACGCGTTTTAAGGCGCTGATTGGTCCATCTTATGTAGTCAGCGTTTCACTGACATGTAAATTTATAAACTACCAAACTATTTTATAGATAGGGCAGACCGTTCTTAGCAAACGAAGAAAACGCGGGGACATTGCCTGTGTAGATTCCGCGACAAAATTTATTAAAGAACAGGTGTTTATCGAATTGGAGATTTTCTTCTCTCAGTTGAATCTACATATTCCAATTTCCTCTGAAATGCTCAGTTTGTGCAAGAAAAGGTTGGCGGATTTGTCTTGTGAATATTCCTCCCTTCCTGATGATCATCGGGGTGATTTTTTTTTTATGAAGATCAGAAACAGCGTTGGTCCAAAGATAGAGCCTGGGGAACCCGCGTTCGAGCGAAAGGATCCGGAAATGTACCTGCTGAACAAGACCACCATAACACGATTTGTTAGGTACGACTGAATTAAACCAAAATATTCGCGTAGTGGCACCATAGCCCTTGAGCTTGCTTAGAAGACCAGACTGAACTCTGAAATGTTATTCCTCAATTAAACCATGATCTCTTCAACTCTAGAGTTAATCGTTATCTTTCCAGCGTAGTCTCCAAGAACTTGCCTTTTCTTACGTCCATACAACATAACACAGTAACCCTCTACATTGAGTTGTTCTTGACCCTTATATTGGGGAACATTAGTAAAAAAAAATGTGTTAGCAAACAATTGCCTTACGCAGGGACTGATTAGGAAAGATGAAGAAAAACTCCCTATCGAACGATTTATTTATACATTTACTTTTTAATTTTATTTTTAATGTAATTATTATTTATTTTAATCATTATTTTATTTTAATTTGATAAGTTATTTATATATTTATTAAATTAAGATAATATACAGTTTCTTTTGATTTTTTAAAATTTTTTATGTTCGTGTATGTTGGTTTGGGAAATGGGTATATCTTTTTCAACGTGGACAGAATATGAATTGAAACTAACTAGAAACCTAAAGATAAACCAGTATCTGTCTTGGAGAAAGAGAATTGAAATACAAGAGAATGGAATATTATTAAGGAAGTGGGAACTTTATTAGGAGATGCTGTGTAGAACTGGGTATAAGTAGCCTTCTCCTAAATATTTATCTTGACGACAGTTTCAGAAGAATAAGAAATTGAATCAATAAGCACATTCCAAATATAGAACATTTATTCTGTTAAATTGCTCAGACCAACCTACCCGAAGAACTGATCTAACACAGATGATATAGACTTTCGCTGTGACAATGAAATATGTGGCGGTCAGGTAGATTTGAATGCAGTTGCGACGTTATTTCTGAGTGAAAACCTGAAGGTAAATCAGAACAAAATCGAGCATACAATATCGGAGAGAGGAACTAGAAACACGGAAGGATTGAGAAACGGTAAGAAAGTAGGAACTTTATTAGGCGATTCTAGGGATATCATCTGAGGTAAAAAGTTGGCAATCACTTGTATGAATTATTTGGAGAAGGTAATAGATTAGACGAGATAGCATTAGTGATAAACGTCGATTGAAATTGTACGACGCCATATTAGAACCAGTATTGACATACAATTCAACTGTTTGGAGATTGACAAGGAAGAACGAAGAAAAACTTGATTAATTCTGTCAAAAACATCCAATCGGCAATAGATATCCTTACATCATATCCAATTACAACTTATATGTAAAAGAAGACCGCGAACAACCATAGTGGTCCTAAAGTCTTGTCAGCCCTACATAAAATAATTTCTATTCATCTATGTGTGGAGTATTATCAAGGAGAGAGTTTCACATAAACGATGACAGAATACCCATCAGTTGAAGGATGCCGTTCGAAGAGCCTTTGCTCCCATCAGCAAAGCACAGCTTCGTAAAATATCAAATACAAGATGGCTCCGCATCATTTTGTGCCATGAAAATGGTGTTCATACAGACTTTCTCAATGTGGGACAGTGTCAATGAAAGTGAATAAACTGAATCCAGTATATGTGCATTGTATTACTGTATTACTTGTTGTTCTATTGTTCTCATTACTTTTTGGTAGGGGTGACAAGACTTTCGGACCACACTGTATGCACAGTAAACAAGGGCGTTCGTAAAAATAAAATATTGACATACGATTCAGATACCTGGAGACTGACAAGGAAGGACAAAGAAAAACTTGATTAATTCTCTCAAAAACATCTAATCGGCAATAGATACACTCGTATCATATCAAATTACAATTTATACAAAAGATTCAAACCTTACTCGAAATCACTTATCATCGTTCAATTACAATGGGTATATTTGAATATTGGAAACGTTCAAATGTGCAAATTCTTTCTCAGAAAGCAATGGCTTTTCTTTTTATCTCGAGAAGCGTAATGCGGCCCACCTACGAGGAAGACCGCGAGCAACCATAGTATACATACTGAACAACGGCATCAAAAGGACTTTCAATAAAATTCCATCATTCCTCACGAAAGACTTGAAAAGCGTGAAAGACCTGCAGTATACACAGGACAGGAAGATTTGGAGAAATCTGATAAGAGTTACTTACAAAGGTGAGAAATCACCCTCATATATATATATATATATATATATAAGGCAGAATGTGTGTTTGTGTAACGAATGCACGGCCGCAATTTTCGACGGATTTGCACCAAAATTTACATGCACATGCTCCAAGTTAGCGGAAAGGCCAAGACCGACTTTGCATTTCCCAACTCCCATCGATAGTTTGCGGCCATTTTCTACTGGCCAGAGTGAGAGCCTATAGCTGGCTGCCACAAATAGGCAGGAAGATTCTATTGGTCAGCGTGAGCTGACTGACACGGATGTTAACTATCATACTAGCATGCAAAAAAAGTCGATAGCTGCATTCGTCACAAGTGGGGAAAATTTAAATCTGCATGGTAATTGGCTAATTCGCTTGTTTAAACTCAACGTTGATTCTGATTCCGCAGAACTGGATTGGGTGTGAAAAAGTATTTATTGTTAACATTTTTTTTCGTTTGGTTTTTCCAGTTACGAGTCCTTTTTTTAAAGCTGATCGTTTTGTGTTCATTTTGTTTAGTTCTTTTTTTTTCGTAACAGATTTAATGTTTAGTATAGAGCTTCGAAAAAATTCGCAGTGTGAGATAGGCAAGAAGTAAGGCATGTAGCAACATCAGCACGGCAAAGGGCACTCCTTTAAAGGCAAAGAAGGGCAAAAATATTTTAAGTCAAGTGATAGCGATTGCTGCATGAGTCGTACGATTTTTGAATCAAGCACGGGCAACGCTGGGCCATGCTGCTAGTATATATATATATACATATATATATATATATATATGTGTGTGTGTGTGTGTGTAGTCTGGTTCATATGCCTATAAGGTTTTTTGCACAAGGGAAGAAGTCTATCCCTTGTTTCCTGTTTAAGATTTGGCTTCCGGTTCCTCCTAAAATCTACACTATACTTCTAACGTCTTCGACTAAACTCTGAAATGTTATTCATCAATTAAACCATGACCTCTTCAACTCACTTTACAGTTAATCGTTATCTTTCCGGCGTAGTCTCCAAGAACTTCACTTCTTGCCTTTTCTTACGTTCATACAACATAACACAGTAACCCTTTACCTTGAGTGGGTCTTGGGCCTTATATTGGGTAACAATAGTAAAAAAGAATGAATTGGCAAAGAATCCTCTTACGCGGGGACCGACGAGGAAAGATGAAGAAAAACTCGAATCATTCCTCAAACCAATCAAACATTCAACTGGCAATAAATACCCCCACATCATCACTAATTACAACTTATACAAAAGATTCAAAACATAAACTATATTAATTACCATCTTCCGATTACGACAGGAATTATTTGAACATTTACTGCTATTAAATATGCAAATTCTTTCATATAAAGTAATTCCCTTTTTATTATTTCGAGAAGTAGAAAGCAGACCACCTACGAGAAAGACTACGAACAACCATAGTATACACACTGAACAATGGCATTAAAAAAATGTAGATAAAATTCCATCATTTCCTGTAAAAGACCTGAAGAGTTTGAAAGACTTTCAGCATGTTCGCGAGTTAACACAGGACAAGACAGGTTTGGAGAGAGTCTGATAAGAGTTATTTACAAAGTTGCCAGAAAGGAGAAATTAAGAATATTTGCAATGAGCCTTCAAGTCGAAACAGCTCACAAAAATTTTTACAAAATAAAATCTCCATATTTAACTAAATTTAGTCCAACTGTTCACTAGTTTATTTGTTTCTCACCAGTGTTTGTTTTATTTGTTCACAAAAATATCTATTATTATCATTATTGTTTTTGTTCTTCTTCTTGTTTCTCCTGCTGCTGTTGCTGTTGTTGTTGAGGTTCTTGCACCTGTTGTTGCTGTTGTGGGGGTTGTTCTTCTTGTTTCTCATGCTGCTGATGCTGTTGTTGTTGAGGTTCTTGCACCTCTTGTTGCTGTTGTGGGGATTGTTCTTCTTGTTTCTCATGCTGCTGTTGCTGTTGTTGTTGAGGTTCTTGCACCTGATGTTGCTGTTGTGGGGGTTGTTCTTCTTGTTTCTCCTGCTGCTGTTGCTGTTGTTGTTGAGGTTCTTGCACCTGTTGTTGCTGTTGTGGGGGTTGTTCTTCTTGTTTCTCATGCTGCTGATGCTGTTGTTGTTGAGGTTCTTGCACCTCTTGTTGCTGTTGTGGGGGTTGTTCTTCTTGTTTCTCATGCTGCTGTTGCTGTTGTTGTTGAGGTTCTTGCACCTCTTGTTGCTGTTGTGGGGTTGTTCTTCTTGTTTCTCCTGCTGCTGTTGCTGTTGTTGTTGAGGTTCTTGCACCTGTTGTTGCTGTTGTGGGGTTGGTTCTTCTTGTTTCTCCTGCTGCTGTTGCTGTTGTTGTTGAGGTTCTTTGCACCTCTTGTTTGCTTTGTGGGGTTGTTGTTCTTCTTGTTTCTCATGCTGTTGTTGAGGTTCTGTTGTTGTTGAGGTTCTTGCACCTGTTGTTGCTGTTGTTGGGGGTTGTTCTTCTTGTTTCTCCCTGCTGCTGTTGCTGTTGTTGTTGAGGTTCTTGCACCTGATGTTGCTGTTGTGGGGTTGTTCTTCTTGTTTCTCCTGCTGCTGTTGCTGTTGTTTCTGAGGTTCTTGCACCTGTTGTTGCTGTTGTGGGGTTGTTCTTCTTGTTTCTCCTGCTGCTGTTGCTGTTGTTGTTGAGGTTCTTGCACCTGATGTTGCTGTTGTGGGGTTGTTCTTCTTGTTTCTCCTGCTGCTGTTGCTGTTGTTGTTGAGGTTCTTGCACCTGATGTTTCTTCTTGTTTCTCCTGCTGTTTGTTGTTGAGGTTCTTGCACCTGGGGCTGTTGTTCTTCTTGTTTCTCCTGCTGCTGTTGCTTGTTGTTGTTGTTGTTGAGGTTCTTCTTTGCACCTGATGTTTGCTGTTGTGGTTGGGGGTTGTTCTTCTTGTTTCTCCTGCTGCTGTTGCTGTTGTTGTTGAGGTTCTTGCACCTGATGTTGCTGTTGTGGGGGTTGTTCTTCTTGTTTCTCCTGCTGCTGTTGCTGTTGTTTCTGAGGTTCTTGCACCTGTTGTTGCTGTTGTGGGGGTTGTTCTTCTTGTTTCTCCTGCTGCTGTTGCTGTTGTTGTTGAGGTTCTTGCACCTGATGTTGCTGTTGTGGGGGTTGTTCTTCTTGTTTCTCCTGCTGCTGTTGCTGTTGTTTCTGAGGTTCTTGCACCTGTTTGTTTGCTGTTGTGGGGTTTGTTCTTCTTGTTTCTCCTGCTGCTGTTGCTGTTGTTGTTGAGGTTCTTGCACCTGTTGTTGCTGTTGTGTTGTTCTTCTTGTTTCTCCTGCTGCTGTTGTTGTTGAGGTTCTGTTGTTGTTGAGGTTCTTCTTGCACCTGCTTGTTGCTGTTGTTACTGTTGGGGGGTTGTTCTTCTTGTTTCTCCTGCTGCTGTTGCTGTTGTTGTTGAGGTTCTTGCACCTCTTGTTGCTGTTGTGGGGTTGTTCTTCTTGTTTCTCCTGCTGCTGTTGCTGTTGTTGTTGAGGTTCTTGCACCTGTTGTTGCTGTTGTGGGGGTTGTTCTTCTTGTTTCTCCTGCTGCTGTTGCTGTTGTTGTTGAGGGTTCTTGCACCTCTTGTTGCTGTTAATGGGGGTTGTTCTTCTTGTTTCTCCTGCTGCTGTTGCTGTTGTTGTTGAGGTTCTTGCACCTGTTGTTGCTGTTGTGGGGGTTGTTCTTCTTGTTTCTCCTGCTGCTGTTGCTGTTGTTGTTGAGGTTCTTGCACCTCTTGTTGTTGTTGTTGGGGGGTGTTCTTCTTGTTTCTCCTGCTGCTGTTGCTGTTGTTGTTGAGGTTCTTGCACCTGTTGTTGCTGTTGTGGGGGTTGTTCTTCTTGTTTCTCCTGCTGCTGTTGCTGTTGTTGTTGAGGTTCTTCTTCTTGTTTCTCCTGTTGTTGCTGTTGTTGTTGGGTTGTTCTTCTTGTTTCTCCTGCTGCTGTTGCTGTTGTTGTTGAGGTTCTTGCACCTCTTGTTGCTGTTGTGGGGTTGTTCTTCTTGTTTCTCCTGCTGCTGTTGCTGTTGTTGTTGAGGTTCTTGCACCTGTTGTTGCTGTTGTGGGGTTGTTCTTCTTGTTTCTCCTGCTGCTGTTGCTGTTGTTGTTGAGGTTCTTGCACCTGTTGTTGCTGTTGTGGGGGTTGTTCTTCTTGTTTCTCCTGCTGCTGTTGCTGTTGTTGTTGAGGTTCTTCTTGTTTCTCTTTGCTGTTGTTGTTCTTGCAACTCTTTTTTTTTGCTGTTGTTATGGGGTTGTTCTTCTTGTTTCTCCTGCTGCTGTTGCTGTTGTTGTTGAGGTTCTTGCACCTCTTGTTGCTGTTGTGGGGGTTGTTCTTCTTTGTTTCTCCTGCTGCTGTTGCTGTTGTTGTTGAGGTTCTTGCACCTGTTGTTGCTGTTGTGGGGTTGTTCTTCTTGTTTCTCCTGCTGCTGTTGCTGTTGTTGTTGAGGTTCTTGCACCTCTTGTTGCTGTTGTGGGGTTGTTCTTCTTGTTTCTCCTGCTGCTGTTGCTGTTGTTGTTGTTCTTGCACCTCTTGTTCTTCTTGTTTCTCCCTTGCTGTTGTTGCTGTTTGTTGGGGGGGGTTGTTCTTCTTGTTTCTCCTGCTGCTGTTGCTGTTGTTGTTGAGGTTCTTGCACCTGTTGTTGCTGTTGTGGGGGTTGTTCTTCTTGTTTCTCCTGCTGCTGTTGCTGTTGTTGTTGAGGTTCTTGCACCTCTTGTTGCTGTTGTGGGGGTTGTTCTTCTTGTTTCTCCTGCTGCTGTTGCTGTTGTTGTTGAGGTTCTTGCACCTGTTGTTGCTGTTGTGGGGGTTGTTCTTCTTGTTTCTCATGCTGCTGATGCTGTTGTTGTTGAGGTTCTTGCACCTGTTGTTGCTGTTGTGGGGGTTGTTCTTCTTGTTTCTCCCTCTGCTGTTGCTGTTGTTGTTGAGGTTCTTTACACCTGTTGTTGCTGTTGTGGGGTTGTTCTTCTTGTTTCTCCTGCTGCTGTTGCTGTTGTTGTTGAGGTTCTTGCACCTCTTGTTGCTGTTGTTTGTTCTTCTTGTTTCTCCTGCTGCTGTTGCTGTTGTTGTTGAGGTTCTTGCACCTCTTGTTGCTGTTGTGGGGTTGTTCTTCTTGTTTCTCCCGCTGCTGCTGATGCTGTTGTTGTTGAGGTTCTTGCACCTGTTGTTGCTGTTGTGGGGTTGTTCTTCTTGTTTCTCCTGCTGCTGTTGCTGTTGTTGTTGAGGTTCTTGCAGTTGCTTCTTGTTTCTCCTGCTGCTGATGTTTGTTGTTGAGGTTCTTACCTGTTGTTGCTGTTGTGTTGTTCTTCTTGTTTCTCCTGCTGCTGTTGCTGTTGTTGTTGAGGTTCTTGCACCTGTTGTTGCTGTTGTGGGGGTTGTTCTTCTTGTTTCTCCTGCTGCTGCTGTTGTTGTTGAGGTTCTGTTTGTTGTTGAGTTCTTCTTGTTCTTGCTGTTGCTGTTGTTGTTGAGGTTCTTGCTGTTGCTGTTGTGGGGTTGTTCTTCTTGTTTCTCCTGCTGCTGTTGCTGTTGTTGTTGAGGTTCTTTGCACCTGTTTCTCCTGTTTGCTGTTGTTGGGGTTGTTCTTCTTGTTTCTCCTGCTGCTGTTGCTGTTGTTGTTGAGGTTCTTGCACCTCTTTGTTGCTGTTGTGGGGGTTGTTCTTCTTGTTTCTCCTGCTGCTGTTGCTGTTGTTGTTGAGGTTCTTGCACCTGTTGTTGCTGTTGTGGGGTTGTTCTTCTTGTTTCTCCTGCTGCTGTTGCTGTTGTTGTTGAGGTTCTTGCACCTCTTGTTGCTGTTGTGGGGTTGTTCTTCTTGTTTCTCCTGCTGCTGTTGCTGTTGTTGTTGAGGTTCTTGCACCTGTTGTTGCTGTTGTGGGGTTGTTCTTCTTGTTTCTCCTGCTGCTGTTGCTGTTGTTGTTTCTTGTTGAGGTTCTTGTTTCTCCTCTTGTTGCTGTTGTTGGGGCACCTTTGTTCTTTGTTTGTTTTCTTGTTTCTCCTGCTGCTGTTGCTGTTGTTGTTGAGGTTCTTGCACCTGTTGTTGTTCTTCTTGCTGTTGTGGGGGTTGTTCTTCTTGTTTCTCCTGCTGCTGTTGCTGTTGTTGTTGAGGTTCTTGCACCTGTTGTTGCTGTTGTGGGGTTGTTCTTCTTGTTTCTCCTGCTGCTGTTGCTGTTGTTGTTGAGGTTCTTGCACCTCTTGTTGCTGTTGTGGGGTTGTTCTTCTTGTTTCTCCTGCTGCTGTTGCTGTTGTTGTTGAGGTTCTTGCACCTGTTGTTGCTGTTGTGGGGGTTGTTCTTCTTGTTTCTCCTGCTGCTGTTGCTGTTGTTGTTGAGGTTCTTGCACCTCTTGTTGCTTTGTGGGGGTTGTTCTTCTTGCTCCTGTTGTGTTGTTCTTGAGGTTCTTGCACCTTGTTGCTGTTGGGGGTTGTTCTTCTTGTTTCTCCTGCTGCTGTTGTTGTTGTTGTTCTTGAGGTTCTGTTGTGGGGGTTGTTCCTTGTTTCTCCTGCTTGTTGCTGTTGTTGTTGAGGGGTTGTTGCTTCTTGTTTCTCCTGCTGCTGTTGCTGTTGCTGTTGTTGTTGAGGTTCTTGCACCTGTTGTGTTGCTGTTGTGGGGTTTGTTCTTCTTGTTTCTCCTGCTGCTGTTGCTGTTGTTGTTGAGGTTCTTGCACCTGTTGTTGCTGTTGTGGGGGTTGTTCTTCTTGTTTCTCCTGCTGCTGTTGCTGTTGTTGTTGAGGTTCTTGCACCTCTTGTTGCTGTTGTTTCTCCTGCTGCTGGGGGTTGTTCTTTGTTGTTGAGGTTCTTGTTTGCTCTTCTGCTTTCTCCTTGCTGTTGTTGTTGAGGTTCTTGCACCTCTTGTTGCTGTTGTGGGGGTTGTTCTTCTTGTTTCTCCTGCTGCTTCTTGTTTCTCCTGCTGTTGTTGTTGTTGAGGTTCTTGCACCTGTTGTTGCTGTTGTGGGGGTTGTTCTTCTTGTTTCTCCTGCTGCTGTTGCTGTTGTTGTTGAGGTTCTTGCACCTCTTGTTGCTGTTGTGGGGGGTTGTTCTTCTTGTTTCTCCTGCTGCTGTTGCTGTTGTTGTTGAGGTTCTTGCACCTGTTGTTGCTGTTGTGGGGTTGTTCTTCTTGTTTCTCATGCTGCTGTTGCTGTTGCTGTTGTTGTTGAGGTTCTGAGTTCTTTGTGGGGTTGTTCACTTGTTTCTCCTGCTGCTGTTGCTGTTGTTGTTGAGGTTCTTGCAACTTTGTTGCTGTTGTGGGGTTGTTCTTCTTGTTTCTCATGCTGCTGTTGCTGTTGTTGTTGAGGTTCTTGCACCTGTTGTTGCTGTTGTGGGGTTGTTGTTCTTCTTGTTTCTCCTGCTGTTGTAGGGGTTGTTCTTCTTGTTTCTCCTGCTGCTGTTGCTGTTGTTGTTGAGGTTCTTGCACCTGTTGTTGCTGTTGTGGGGTTGTTCTTCTTGTTTCTCATGCTGCTGTTGCTGTTGTTGTTGAGAGTTCTTGCACCTCTTGTTGCTGTTGTGGGGGGTTGTTCTTCTTGTTTCTCATGCTGCTGATGCTGTTGTTGTTGAGGTTCTTGCACCTGTTGTTGCTGTTGTGTGGGGTTGTTCTTCTTGTTTCTCCTGCTGTTGTTTGTTGTTGAGGTTCTTGCTTTGCTGTTGTGGGGTTGTTCTTCTTGTTTCTCCTGCTGCTGTTGCTGTTGTTGTTGAGGTTCTTTGCTTCCTGCTTGTTTGCTGTTGTTGGGGTTGTTCTTCTTGTTTCTCCTGCTGCTGTTGCTGTTGTTGTTGAGGTTCTTGCACCTGTTGTTGCTGTTGTGGGGGTTGTTCTTCTTGTTTCTCCTGCTGCTGTTGCTGTTGTTGTTGAGGTTCTTGCACCTGTTGTTGCTGTTGTGGGGGTTGTTCTTCTTGTTTCTCCTGCTGCTGTTGCTGTTGTTGTTGAGGTTCTTGCACCTCTTGTTGCTGTTGTGGGGGTTGTTCTTCTTGTTTCTCCTGCTGCTGTTGCTGTTGTTGTTGAGTTGTTGAGGGGGTTGTTCTTCTTGTTTCTCCTGCTGCTGTTGCTTGTTGCTGTTGTTGCTGTTGTGGGGTTGTTCTTCTTGTTTCTCCTGCTGCTGTTGTTGTTGAGGTTCTTGCACCTGTTGTTGTTGCTGTTGGGGGTTGTTCTTCTTGTTTCTCCTGCTGCTGTTGCTGTTGTTGTTGAGGTTCTTGCAACTGTTGTTGCTGTTGTGGGGGTTGTTCTTCTTGTTTCTCATGCTGCTGTTGCTGTTGTTGTTGAGGTTCTGAGGTTGCTTGCAACTTGTTTCTCATGTTGCTGTTGTTGTTGAGGTTCTTGCACCTTTGTTGCTTTGTTTGTTCTTCTTGTTTCTGCTGTTGCTGTTGTTGTTGTTGAGGTTCTTTGCACCTGTTGTTGCTGTTGTGGGGTTGTTTGTTCTTGTTTCTCCTGCTGCTGTTGCTGTTGTTGTTGAGGTTCTTGCACCTCTTGTTTGCTGTTGTTTCTCCTGGGTTTGTTCTTCTTGTTTCTTCTCCTGCTGCTGTTGCTGTTGTTGTTGAGGTTCTTGCACCTGATGTTGCTGTTGTGGGGGTTGTTCTTCTTGTTTCTCCTGCTGCTGTTGCTGTTGTTGTTGAGGTTCTTGCACCTGTTGTTGCTGTTGTGGGGTTGTTCTTCTTGTTTCTCCTGCTGCTGTTGCTGTTGTTGTTGAGGTTCTTGCACCTTGTTGCTGTTGTGGGTTTGTTCTTCTTGTTTCTCCTGCTGCTGTTGCTGTTGTTGTTGAGGTTCTTGCACCTGTTGTTGCTGTTGTGGGGTTGTTCTTCTTGTTTCTCCTGCTGCTGTTGCTGTTGTTGTTGAGGTTCTTGCACCTGTTGTTGCTGTTGTGGGGGTTGTTCTTCTTTGTTTCTCCTGCTGCTGTTGCTGTTGTTGTTGAGGTTCTTGCACCTCTTGTTGCTGTTGTGGGGTTGTTCTTCTTGTTTCTCCTGCTGCTGTTGCTGTTGTTGTTGAGGTTCTTGCACCTTTGTTGTTGTTCTTCTTGTTTTTCTCCTGCTGCTGTTGCTGTTGTTGTTCTTACCTGTTGTGGGGGTTGTTCTTCTTGTTTCTCCTGCTGCTGTTGCTGTTGTTGTTGAGGTTCTTGCACCTGTTGTTGCTGTTGTGGGGGTTGTTCTTCTTGTTTCTCCTGCTGCTGTTGCTGTTGTTGTTGAGGTTCTTGCACCTGTTGTTGCTGTTGTGGGGGTTGTTCTTCTTGTTTCTCCTGCTGCTGTTGCTGTTGTTGTTGAGGTTCTTGCACCTGTTGTTGCTGTTGTGGGGTTGTTCTTCTTGTTTCTCCTGCTGCTGTTGCTGTTGTTGTTGTTGAGGTTCTTCTTGTTTCTCCTGCACCTGTTGTTGCTGTTGTTGGGGGTTGTTCTTCTTGTTTCTCCTGCTGCTGTTGCTGTTGTTGTTGAGGTTCTTGCACCTGTTGTTGCTGTTGTTGGGTTGTTCTTCTTGTTTCTCCTGCTGCTGTTGCTGTTGTTGTTGTTGGTTCTTGTTTGTTGCTGTTGTGGGGTTGTTCTTCTTGTTTCTCCTGCCTGTTGCTGTTGTTGTTGAGGTTCTTGTTTGTTGCTGTTGTGGGGGTTGTTCTTCTTGTTTCTCCTGCTGCTGTTGCTGTTGTTGTTGAGGTTCTTGCACCTTTGTTGCTGTTGTGGGGGTTGTTCTTCTTGTTTCTCCTGCTGCTGTTGCTGTTGTTGTTGAGGTCTTGTTTCTTGCACCTGTTGTTTGCTGTTGTGGGGTTGTTCTTCTTGTTTCTCCTGCTGCTGTTGCTGTTGTTGTTGAGGTTCTTGCACCTCTTGTTGCTGTTGTGGGGTTGTTCTTCTTGTTTCTCTTGCTGCTGTTGCTGTTGTTGTTGAGGTTCTTGCACCTCTTGTTGCTGTTGTGGGGGTTGTTCTTCTTGTTTCTCCTGCTGCTGTTGCTGTTGTTGTTGAGGTTCTTGCACCTGTTGTTGCTGTTGTGGGGTTGTTCTTCTTGTTTCTCCTGCTGCTGTGCTGTTGTTGTTGAGGTTCTTGCACCTGTTGTTGCTGTTGTGGGGTTGTTCTTCTTGTTTCTCCTGCTGCTGTTGCTGTTGTTGTTGAGGTTCTTGTTGAGGTTCTTGCACCTGTTGTTGCTGTTGTGGGGGTTGTTCTTCTTGTTTCTCCTGCTGCTGTTGTTGTTGGGGTTTTCTTGTTGTTGTTGAGGTTCTTGTTTCAACTGTTGCTTGTTGTTGAGGTTCTGTTGTGGGGGTTGTTCTTCTTGTTTCTCATGCTGCTGTTGCTGTTGTTGTTGAGGTTCTTGCACCTCTTGTTGCTGTTGTGGGGTTGTTCTTCTTGTTTCTCCTGCTGCTGTTGCTGTTGTTGTTGAGGTTCTTGCACCTGTTGTTGCTGTTGTGGGGTTGTTCTTCTTGTTTCTCCCTGCTGCTGTTGCTGTTGTTGTTGAGGTTCTTGCACCTCCTTGTTGCTGTTGTTGTTGGGTTGTTCTTTTGTTTCTCCCTGCTGCTGTTGCTGTTGTTGTTGAGGTTCTTGCAACTGTTGTTGCTGTTGTGGGGTTGTTCTTCTTGTTTCTCCTGCTGCTGTTGCTGTTGTTGTTGAGGTTCTTGCAACTCTTGTTGCTGTTGTGGGGTTGTTCTTCTTGTTTCTCCTGCTGCTGTTGCTGTTGTTGTTGAGGTTCTTGCAACTGTTGTTGCTGTTGTGGGGTTGTTCTTCTTGTTTCTCCTGCTGCTGTTGCTGTTGTTGTTGAGGTTCTTGCACCTGTTGTTGCTGTTGTGGGGTTGTTCTTCTTGTTTCTCCTGCTGCTGTTGCTGTTGTTGTTGAGGTTCTTGCAACTGTTGCTTTAATTTGCTGCTGTTGGGGTTGTTCTTCTTGTTTCTCCTGCTGCTGTTGCTGTTGTTGTTGAGGTTCTTGCACCTGTTGTTGCTGTTGTGGGGTTGTTCTTCTTGTTTCTCCTGCTGCTGTTGCTGTTGTTGTTGAGGTTCTTGCACCTGTTGTTGCTGTTGTGGGGTTGTTCTTCTTGTTTCTCCTGCTGCTGTTGCTGTTGTTGTTGAGGTTCTTGCACCTCTTTGTTTGCTGTTGTTGGGGGTTGTTCTTCTTGTTTCTCCTGCTGCTGTTTGCTGTTGTTGTTGTTCTTGCACCTGTTGTTGCTGTTGCTGTTGTGGGGTTGTTCTTCTTGTTTCTCCTGCTGCTGTTGCTGTTGTTGTTGAGGTTCTTGCACCTGTTGTTGCTGTTGTGGGGGTTGTTCTTCTTGTTTCTCATGCTGCTGTTGCTGTTGTTGTTGAGGTTCTTGCACCTGTTGTTGCTGTTGTGGGGTTGTTCTTCTTGTTTCTCCTGCTGCTGTTGCTGTTGTTGTTGAGGTTCTTGCAACTGTTGTTGCTGTTTCTCCCTGTGGGGTTGTTGTTGTTCTTCTTTGTTTCTCATGCTCCTGCTGCTGTTGCTGTTGTTGTTGAGGTTCTTGCAACTGTTGTTGCTGTTGTGGGGTTGTTCTTCTTGTTTCTCCTGCTGCTGTTGCTGTTGTTGTTGAGGTTCTTGCACCTGTTGTTGCTGTTGTGGGGTTGTTCTTCTTGTTTCTCCTGCTGCTGTTGCTGTTGTTGTTGAGGTTCTTGCACCTGTTGTTGCTGTTGTGGGGTTGTTCTTCTTGTTTCTCATGCTGCTGTTGCTGTTGTTGTTGAGGTTCTTGCAACTGTTGTTGCTGTTGTTGGGGTTGTTCTTCTTGTTTCTCCTGCTGCTGATGCTGTTGTTGTTGAGGTTCTTGCACCTGTTGTTGCTGTTGTTGTTGTTTCTCCTGCTGCTGTTGTTGTTGTTGTTGAGGTTCTTGCACCTCTTGTTGCTGTTGTGGGGGTTGTTTTTCTTGTTTCTCATGCTGCTGATGCTGTTGTTGTTGAGGTTCTTGCACCTCTTGTTGCTGTTGTGGGGGTTGTTCTTCTTGTTTCTCCTGCTGCTGTTGCTGTTGTTGTTGAGGTTCTTGCAACCTGTTGTTGCTGTTGTGGGGTTGTTCTTCTTGTTTCTCCTGCTGCTGATGCTGTTGTTGTTGAGGTTCTTGCACCTGTTGTTGCTGTTGTGGGGTTGTTTTTCTTCTCTGTTTCTGTTGTTGTTGTTCTTGTTGCTGTTGTTGTTGCTTGTTGTTGGGGTTGTTCTTCTTGTTTCTCCTGCTGCTGTTGCTGTTGTTGTTGAGGTTCTTGCACCTGTTGTTGCTGTTGTGGGGTTGTTCTTCTTGTTTCTCCTGCTGCTGTTGCTGTTGTTGTTGAGGTTCTTGCACCTGTTGTTGCTGTTGTGGGGGGTTGTTCTTCTTGTTTCTCCTGCTGCTGTTGCTGTTGTTGTTGAGGTTCTTGCACCTGTTGTTGCTGTTGTGGGGGGTTCTTCTTGTTTCTCCTGCTGCTGTTGCTGTTGTTGTTGAGGTTCTTGCAACTGTTGTTGCTGTTGTGGGGTTGTTCTTTTGTTTCTCCTGCTGCTGTTGCTGTTGTTGTTGAGGTTCTTGCACCTGTTGTTTATGTTGTGGGGTTGTTCTTCTTGTTTCTCCTGCTGCTGTTGCTGTTGTTGTTGAGGTTCTTGCACCTCTTGTTGCTGTTGTGGGGTTGTTCTTCTTGTTTCTCCTGCTGCTGTTGCTGTTGTTGTTGAGGTTCTTGCACCTGTTGTTGCTGTTGTGGGGGTTGTTCTTCTTGTTTCTCCCTGCTGCTGTTGCTGTTGTTGTTGAGGTTCTTGCACCTGTTGTTGCTGTTGTGGGGTTGTTCTTCTTGTTTCTCCTGCTGCTGTTGCTGTTGTTGTTGAGGTTCTTGCACCTCTTTGTTGCTGTTGTGGGGTTGTTCTTCTTGTTTCCTGCTGCTGTTGCTGTTGTTGTTGAGGTTCTTGCACCTGTTGTTGCTGTTGTGGTGGTTGTTCTTCTTGTTTCTCCTGCTGCTGTTGCTGTTGTTGTTGAGGTTCTTGCACCTGTTGTTGTTGTGGGGGTTGTTCTTCTTGTTTCTCCTGCTGCTGTTGCTGTTGTTGTTGAGGTTCTTGCAACCTCTTGTTGCTGTTGTGGGGTTGTTCTTCTTGTTTCTCCTGCTGCTGTTGCTGTTGTTGTTGAGGTTCTTGCACCTGTTGTTGCTGTTGTGGGGGTTGTTCTTCTTGTTTCTCCTGCTGCTGTTGCTGTTGTTGTTGAGGTTCTTGCACCTGTTGTTGCTGTTGTGGGGGTTGTTCTTCTTGTTTCTCCTGCTGCTGTTGCTGTTGTTGTTGAGGTTCTTGCACCTCTTGTTGCTGTTGTGGGGTTGTTCTTCTTGTTTCTCCTGCTGCTGTTGCTGTTGTTGTTGAGGTTCTTGCAACTGTTGTTGCTGTTGTGGGGTTGTTCTTCTTGTTTCTCATGCTGCTGATGCTGTTGTTGTTGTTGAGGTTCTTTGCAACTTCTTGTTTGCTGTTGCTGATGGTTGTTGAGGTTCTTGCACCTTCTTGTTTTCTTCTCCTGCTGCTGTTGCTGTTGTTGTTGAGGTTCTTGCAACTTGAGGTTCTTGTTTCTCTGTTGTTGCTGTTGTTGGGGTTGTTCTTCTTGTTTCTCCTGCTGCTGTTGCTGTTGTTGTTGAGGTTCTTGCACCTTACTGTTGTTTGCTGTTGTGGGGTTGTTCTTCTTGTTTCTCCTGCTGCTGTTGTTGTTGTTGTTGTTGAGTTCTTGCACCTCTTGTTGCTGTTGTGGGGGTTGTTCTTCTTGTTTCTCCTGCTGCTGTTGCTGTTGTTGTTGAGGTTCTTGCAACCTGTTGTTGCTGTTGTGGGGTTGTTCTTCTTGTTTCTCCTGCTGCTGTTGCTGTTGTTGTTGAGGTTCTTGCACCTGTTGTTGCTGTTGTGGGGGTTGTTCTTCTTGTTTCTCCCTGCTGCTGTTGCTGTTGTTGTTGAGGTTCTTGCACCTGTTTGTTGCTGTTGTGGGGTTGTTCTTCTTGTTTCTCCTGCTGCTGTTGCTGTTGTTGTTGAGGTTCTTGCACCTCTTGTTGCTGTTGTAGGGGTTGTTCTTCTTGTTTCTCCTGCTGCTGTTGCTGTTGTTGTTGAGGTCTTGCACCTGTTGTTGCTGTTAATGGGGTTGTTCTTCTTGTTTCTCATGCTGCTGTTGCTGTTGTTGTTGAGGTTCTTGCAACCTGTTGTTGCTGTTGTGGGGGTTGTTCTTCTTGTTTCTCCTGCTGTTGCTGTTGTTGTTGAGGTTCTTGTTTGTTGCTGTTGTGGGGGGTTCTTGTTTCTCCTGCTGCTGTTGCTGTTGTTGTTGGGCACCTTTTGTGTCTTCTTGTTTCTCATGCTGCTGATGCTGTTGTTGTTGAGGTTCTTGCACCTGTTGTTGCTGTTGTGGGGGTTGTTCTTCTTGTTTCTCCTGCTGCTGTTGCTGTTGTTGTTGAGGTTCTTGCAACTGTTGTTGCTGTTGTGGGGGTTGTTCTTCTTGTTTCTCCTGCTGCTGTTGCTGTTGTTGTTGAGGTTCTTGCACCTGTTGTTGCTGTTGTGGGGTTGTTCTTCTTGTTCATCTGCTGTTGCTGCTGTTGCTGTTGTTGTTGAGGTTCTTCTTGTTTCAACCTGTTGTTGTTGTTGAGGTTCTGTTGTTGGGGTTGTTCTTCTTGTTTCTCATGCTGCTGTTGCTGTTGTTGTTGAGGTTCTTGCACCTGTTGTTGCTGTTGTGGGGTTGTTCTTCTTGTTTCTCATGCTGCTGTTGCTGTTGTTGTTGAGGTTCTTGCACCTCTTGTTGCTGTTGTGGGGTTGTTCTTTTTGTTTCTCATGCTGCTGTTGTTGCTGTTGTTGTTGAGGTTCTTCTTCTTGCACCTCTTGTTGCTGTTGTTGAGGGTTTGTTTTTCTTGTTTCTCCTGCTGCTGTTGCTGTTGTTGTTGAGGTTCTTGCAACTGTTGTTGCTGTTGTGGGGGTTGTTCTTCTTGTTTCTCCTGCTGCTGTTGCTGTTGTTGTTGAGGTTCTTGCAACTGTTGTTGCTGTTGTGGGGTTGTTCTTCTTGTTTCTCCTGCTGCTGCTGTTGCTGTTGTTGTTGAGGTTCTTGCACCTGCTTGTTGCTGTTGTTGAGGGTTGTTCTTCTTGTTTCTCCTGCTGCTGTTGCTGTTGTTGTTGAGGTTCTTGCACCTGTTGTTGCTGTTGTTGGGGGTTGTTCTTCTTGTTTCTCATGCTGCTGATGCTGTTGTTGTTGAGTTCTTACACTGTGTTGCTGTTGTGGGGTTGTTCTTCTTGTTTCTCCTGCTGCTGTTGCTGTTGTTGTTGAGGTTCTTGCACCTCTTGTTGCTGTTGTGGGGTTGTTCTTCTTGTTTCTCATGCTGCTGTTGCTGTTGTTGTTGTTGAGGTTCTTGCACCTGTTGTTTGCTGTTGTGGGGGTTGTTCTTCTTGTTTCTCCTGCTGCTGTTGCTGTTGTTGTTGAGGTTCTTGCACCTGTTGTTGCTGTTGTGGGGTTGTTCTTCTTGTTTCTCCTGCTGCTGTTGCTGTTGTTGTTGAGGTTCTTGCACCTGTTGTTGCTGTTGTGGGGGTTGTTCTTCTTGTTTCTCATGCTGCTGTTGCTGTTGTTGTTGAGGTTCTTGCACCTCTTGTTGCTGTTGTGGGGGTTGTTCTTCTTGTTTCTCATGCTGCTGTTGCTGTTGTTGTTGAGGTTCTTGCACCTCTTGTTGCTGTTGTGGGGTTGTTCTTGTTTCTCCTGCTGCTGATGCTGTTGTTGTTGAGGTTCTTGCAACTGTTGTTGCTGTTGTGGGGTTGTTCTTCTTGTTTCTCCTGCTGCTGTTGCTGTTGTTGAGGTTCTTGCAACTGTTGTTGCTGTTGTGGGGTTGTTCTTCTTGTTTCTTTGCTGTGCTGTTGTTTTTGCTGCTGTTGTTGTTGAGGTTCTTGCACCTGTTGTTGCTGTTGTGGGGGTTGTTCTTCTTGTTTCTCATGCTGCTGATGCTGTTGTTGTTGAGGTTCTTGCACCTGTTGTTGCTGTTGTGGGGGTTGTTCTTCTTGTTTCTCATGCTGCTGATGCTGTTGTTGTTGAGGTTCTTGCACCTGTTGTTGCTGTTGTGGGGGTTGTTCTTCTTGTTTCTCCTGCTGCTGTTGCTGTTGTTGTTGAGGTTCTTGCACCTGTTGTTGCTGTTGTGGGGATTGTTCTTCTTGTTTCTCCTGCTGCTGTTGCTGTTGTTGTTGAGGTTCTTGCACCTGTTGTTGCTGTTGTGGGGTTGTTCTTCTTGTTTCTCATGCTGCTGTTGCTGTTGTTGTTGTTGTTGTTGCTGTTGTTTGTTCTTCTTGTTTCTCATGCTGCTGTTGTGTTGTTGTTGCTGTTGTTGGGGGTTGTTCTTCTTGTTTCTCCTGCTGCTGTTGTTGTTGTTGTTGAGGTTCTTGCAACTGTTGTTGCTGTTGTGGGGTTGTTCTTCTTGTTTCTCCTGCTGCTGTTGCTGTTGTTGTTGAGGTTCTTGCACCTGTTGTTGCTGTTGTGGGGTTGTTCTTCTTGTTTCTCCTGCTGCTGTTGCTGTTGTTGTTGAGGTTCTTGCACCTTGTTGCTGTTGTGGGGGGTTGTTCTTCTTGTTTCTCCTGCTGCTGTTGCTGTTGCTGTTGTTGTTGAGGTTCTTGCACCTGTTGTTGCTGTTTGTTGGGGTTGTTCTTCTTGTTTCTCCTGCTGCTGATGCTGTTGTTGTTGAGGTTCTTGCACCTGTTGTTGCTGTTGTGGGGGTTGTTCTTCTTGTTTCTCCTGCTGCTGTTGCTGTTGTTGTTGAGGTTCTTGCACCTGTTGTTGCTGTTGTGGGGTTGTTCTTCTTGTTTCTCATGCTGCTGTTGCTGTTGTTGTTGAGAGGTTCTTGCACCTGTTGTTTGTTCTTCTTGCTGTTCTTCTTGTTGAGGTTCTCAACTGGTTGCTGTTGTTGGGGTTGTTCTTTCTTGTTTCTCTGTTGTGGGGTTGTTCTTGCTTCTCCTGTTGCTGTTGTTGTTGAGGTTCTTGCACCTGTTGTTGCTGTTGTGGGGTTGTTCTTCTTGTTTCTCATGCTGCTGTTGCTGTTGTTGTTGAGGTTCTTGCAACTGTTGTTGCTGTTGTGGGGTTGTTCTTCTTGTTTCTCCTGCTGCTGTTGCTGTTGTTGTTGTTCTTGCACCTGTTGCTGTTGTGGGGGTTGTTTTCTTGTTTCTCATGCTGCTGATGCTGTTGTTGTTGAGGTTCTTGCACCTCTTGTTGCTGTTGTGGGGGTTGTTCTTCTTGTTTCTCCTGCTGCTGTTGCTGTTGTTGTTGAGGTTCTTGCACCTGTTGTTGCTGTTGTGGGGGTTGTTCTTCTTGTTTCTCCTGCTGCTGTTGCTGTTGTTGTTGAGGTTCTTGCAACTGTTGTTGCTGTTGTGGGGGTTGTTCTTCTTGTTTCTCCTGCTGCTGTTGCTGTTGTTGTTGAGGTTCTTGCACCTCTTGTTGCTGTTGTCGGGGTTGTTTTTCTTGTTTCTCATGCTGCTGATGCTGTTGTTGTTGAGGTTCTTGCACCTCTTGTTGCTGTTGTGGGGTTGTTCTTCTTGTTTCTCCTGCTGCTGCTGTTGCTGTTGTTGTTGTTTGAGGTTCTTGCACCTGTTGTTGTTGAGGGTTCTTGCACCTGTTTGCTGTTGTGGGGTTGTTCTTCTTGTTTCTCCTGCTGCTGTTGCTGTTGTTGTTGAGGTTCTTGCAACTGTTGTTGCTGTTGTGGGGTTGTTCTTCTTGTTTCTCCTGCTGCTGTTGCTGTTGTTGTTGAGGTTCTTGCACCTGTTGTTGCTGTTGTGGGGGTTGTTCTTCTTGTTTCTCATGCTGCTGTTGCTGTTGTTGTTGAGGTTCTTGCACCTGTTGTTGCTGTTGTGGGGTTGTTCTTCTTTCTTCTCTGTTGCTGTTGTTGTTGCTGTTGTTGTTGAGGTTCTTGTTTCACCTGTTGTTGTTGCTGTTGTTGCTGGGTTGTTCTTCTTGTTTCTCATGCTGCTGATTGCTGTTGTTGTTGAGGTTCTTGCACCTGTTGTTGCTGTTGTGGGGTTCTTGTTCTTCTTTGTTTCTCCTGCTGTTGTTGTTGGAGGTTCCTGCTGTTGTTGTTGAGGTTCTTGCACCTTTATTGTTGCTGTTGTGGGGTTGTTCTTCTTGTTTCTCATGCTGCTGATGCTGTTGTTGTTGAGGTTCTTTTTCACCTGTTGTTGCTGTTGTGGGGGTTGTTCTTCTTGTTTCTCCTGCTGCTGTTGCTGTTGTTGTTGAGGTTCTTGCAACTGTTGTTGCTGTTGTGGGGTTGTTCTTCTTGTTTCTCCTGCTGCTGTTGCTGTTGTTGTTGAGGTTCTTGCAACTGTTGTTTGCTGTTGTGGGGGTTGTTCTTCTTGTTTCTCCTGCTGCTGTTGCTGTTGTTGTTGTTGGGTTCTTGCACCTGTTGTTGCTGTTGTGGGGTTGTTCTTCTTGTTTCTCCTGCTGCTGTTGCTGTTGTTGTTGAGGTTCTTGCACCTGTTGTTGCTGTTGTGGGGGTTGTTCTTCTTGTTTCTCCTGCTGCTGTTGCTGTTGTTGTTGAGGTTCTTGCACCTGTTGTTGCTGTTGTGGGGGTTGTTCTTCTTGTTTCTCATGCTGCTGATGCTGTTGTTGTTGAGGTTCTTGCACCTGTTGTTGCTGTTGTGGGGGTTGTTCTTCTTGTTTCTCCTGCTGCTGTTGCTGTTGTTGTTGAGGTTCTTGCACCTGTTGTTATTTGCTGTTGTGGGGTTGTTCTTCTTGTTTCTCCTGCTGCTGTTGCTGTTGTTGTTGAGGTTCTTGCACCTGTTGTTGCTGTTGTGGGGTTGTTCTTCTTGTTTCTCCTGCTGCTGTTGCTGTTGTTGTTGAGGTTCTTGCACCTGTTGTTGCTGTTGTGGGGTTGTTCTTCTTGTTTCTCATGCTGCTGTTGCTGTTGTTGTTGAGGTTCTTGCACCTGTTGTTGCTGTTGTGGGGTTGTTCTTCTTGTTTCTCCTGCTGCTGTTGCTGTTGTTGTTGAGGTTCTTGCACCTGTTGTTGCTGTTGTGGGGGTTGTTCTTCTTGTTTCTCCTGCTGCTGTTGCTGTTGTTGTTGTTGGTTCTTGCACCTGTTTGTTGCTGTTGCTGGGGGTTGTTCTTCTTGTTTCTCCTGCTGCTGTTGCTGTTGTTGTTGAGAGTTCTTGCACCTGTTGTTGCCTTGTTGTTGCTGTTGTGTTGGGTTGTTCTTCTTATTTCTCATGCTGTTGTGTTGTTGTTGTTGAGGTTCTTGCACCTGTTGTTGCTGTTGTGGGGTTGTTCTTCTTGTTTCTCATGCTGCTGTTGCTGTTGTTGTTGAGGTTCTTGCACCTGTTGTTGCTGTTGTGGGGTTGTTCTTCTTGTTTCTCCTGCTGCTGTTGCTGTTGTTGTTGAGGTTCTTGCACCTGTTGTTGCTGTTGTGGGGTTGTTCTTCTTGTTTCTCATGCTGCTGTTGCTGTTGTTGTTGAGGTTCTTGCACCTGTTGTTGCTGTTGTGGGGGTTGTTCTTCTTGTTTCTCATGCTGCTGTTGCTGTTGTTGTTGAGGTTCTTGCACCTGTTGTTGCTGTTGTGGGGGTTGTTCTTCTTGTTTCTCATGCTGCTGTTGCTGTTGTTGTTGAGGTTCTTGCACCTGTTGTTGCTGTTGTGGGGGTTGTTCTTCTTGTTTCTCCTGCTGCTGTTGTTGTTGAGGTTCTTACCTGTTGTTGCTTGTGGGGGTTGTTCTTCTTGTTTCTCCTGCTGCTGTTGCTGTTGTTGTTGAGGTTCTTGCACCTGTTGTTGCTGTTGTGGGGGTTGTTCTTCTTGTTTCTCCTGCTGCTGTTGCTGTTGTTGTTGAGGTTCTTGCACCTTTTGTTGTGTTGAGGTTGTTCTTCTTGTTTCTCATGCTGTTGTTGTTGTTGTTGTTGAGGTTCTTGCACCTGTTGTTGCTGTTGTGGGGTTGTTCTTCTTGTTTCTCCTGCTTTGTTGTTGTTGTTGTTGAGGTTCTTGCAAATCTGTTGTTGCTGTTGTGGGGTTGTTCTTCTTGTTTCTCCTGCTGCTGTTGCTGTTGTTGTTGAGGTTCTTGCACCTGTTGTTGCTGTTGTGGGGTTGTTCTTCTTGTTTCTCCTGCTGCTGTTGTTGTTGTTGAGGTTCTTGCACCTGTTGTTGCTGTTGTGGGGGTTGTTCTTCTTGTTTCTCCTGCTGCTGTTGCTTTGTTGTTGAGTTCTTGCACCTGTTGTTGCTGTTGTGGGGTTGTTCTTCTTGTTTCTCCTGCTGCTGTTGCTGTTGTTGTTGAGGTTCTTGCACCTGTTGTTGCTGTTGTTGTTGGGGTTGTTCTTCTTGTTTCTCCTGCTGCTGTTGCTGTTGTTGTTGAGGTTCTTGCACCCTGTTGTTGCTGTTGTGGGGGTTGTTCTTCTTGTTTCTCTGCTGCTGCTGTTGCTGTTGTTGTTGAGGTTCTTGCACCTGTTGTTGCTGTTGTGGGGTTGTTCTTCTTGTTTCTCCTGCTGCTGTTGCTGTTGTTGTTGAGGTTCTTGCACCTGTTGTTGCTGTTGTGGGGTTGTTCTTCTTATTTCTCCTGTTGCTGTTGCTGTTGTTGTTTCTCCTGCTGCTGTTGCTGTTGTTGTTGGTTCTTGCACCTGTTGTTGCTGTTGTGGGGTTGTTCTTCTTGTTTCTCCTGCTGCTGTTGCTGTTGTTGTTGAGGTTCTTGCACCTGTTGTTGCTGTTGTGGGGGTTGTTCTTCTTGTTTCTCCTGCTGCTGTTGCTGTTGTTGTTGAGGTTCTTGCACCTGTTGTTGCTGTTGTGGGGGTTGTTCTTCTTGTTTCTCCTGCTGCTGTTGCTGTTGTTGTTGAGGTTCTTGCACCTGTTGTTGCTGTTGTGGGGGTTCTTCTTGTTTCTCCTGCTGCTGTTGCTGTTGTTGTTGAGGTTGTCTTGCACCTGTTGTTGCTGTTGTGGGGTTGTTCTTCTTGTTTCTCCTGCTGCTGTTGCTGTTGTTGTTGAGGTTCTTGCACCTGTTGTTGCTGTTGTGGGGTTGTTCTTCTTGTTTCTCCTGCTGCTGTTGCTGTTGTTGTTGAGGTTCTTGCACCTGTTGTTGCTGTTGTAAGGGGGTTGTTCTTCTTGTTTCTCCTGCTGCTGTTGTTGTTGAGGTTCTTGCACCTGTTGTTGCTGTTGTGGGGTTGTTCTTCTTGTTTCTCATGCTGCTGTTGCTGTTGTTGTTGAGGTTCTTGCACCTGTTGTTGCTGTTGTGGGGTTGTTCTTCTTGTTTCTCCTGCTGCTGTTGCTGTTGTTGTTGTTGGTTCTTGCACCTGTTGTTGCTGTTGTGGGGTTGTTCTTCTTGTTTCTCCTGCTGCTGTTGCTGTTTGTTGTTGAGGTTCTTGCACCTCTTGTTGCTGTTGTTGGGGTTGTTCTTCTTGTTTTTTTTCTCCTGCTGCTGTTGCTGTTGTTGTTGTTGTTTACCTTTGTTCTTCTGCACCTTGATCTTGTTTCTGTTGTTGTTGGGGTTATTCTTCTTGCCCTCTTGTTGTTGTTGTTGCTGTTGTTGTTGAGTTCTTGCACCTGTTGTTGTTTGTTCTTCTTCTTGTTTCTCCTGCTGCTGTTGTTGTTGAGGTTCTTGCACCTGTTGTTTTGCTGTTGTGGGGTTGTTCTTCTTGTTTCTCCTGCTGCTGTTGTTGTTGTTGTTGAGGTTCTTGCTGTTGTGGGGTTGTTGCTGTTGTTTTTTGTTCTTCTTGTTTCTCCTGCTGCTGTTGTTGTTGTTGGTTCTTCTTGCTCCTGTTGTTGTTGTTGTGGGGTTGTTCTTCTTGTTTCTCCTGCTGCTGTTGCTGTTGTTGTTGTTGAGGTTCTTGCACCTCTTGTTGCTGTTGTGGGGGTTGTTCTTCTTGTTTCTCCTGCTGCTGTTGCTGTTGTTGTTGAGGTTCTTGCACCTGTTGTTGCTGTTGTGGGGTTGTTCTTCTTGTTTCTCATGCTGCTGTTGCTGTTGTTGTTGAGGTTCTTGCACCTCTTGTTGCTGTTGTTGGGGCTTGTTCTTCTTGTTTCTCCTGCTGCTGTTGCTGTTGTTGTTGAGGTTCTTGTTGTTGTTGTTGTGGGGGTTGTTCTACTTTTTCTCCTCCTGCTGCTGTTGCTGTTGTTGTTGAGGTTCTTGCACCTGTTGTTGCTGTTGTGGGGGTTGTTCTTCTTGTTTCTCATGCTGCTGTTGCTGTTTTGTTGGAGGTTCTTGCACCTGATGTTGCTGTTGTGGGGTTGTTCTTCTTGTTTCTCCTGCTGCTGTTGTTTGTTGAGGTTCTTGCACCTGTTTTGCTGTTGTGGGGGTTGTTCTTCTTGTTTCTCCTGCTGCTGTTGCTGTTGTTGTTGAGGTTCTTGCACCTGTTGTTGCTGTTGTGGGGTTGTTCTTCTTGTTTCTCATGCTGCTGTTGCTGTTGTTGTTGAGGTTCTTGCACCTCTTGTTGCTGTTGTGGGGTTGTTCTTCTTGTTTCTCCTGCTGCTGTTGCTGTTGTTGTTGTGGTTCTTGCACCTGTTGTTGCTGTTGTGGGGTTGTTCTTCTTGTTTCTCCTGCTGCTGTTGCTGTTGTTGTTGAGGTTCTTGCACCTGATGTTGCTGTTGTGGGGGTTGTTCTTCTTGTTTCTCATGCTGCTGTTGCTGTTGTTGTTGAGGTTCTTGCACCTCTTGTTGCTGTTGTTGCTGTTGTGGGGTTGTTCTTACTCCTCTTGGTTGTTCTTCTTGTTTCTCATGCTGCTGTTGCTGTTGTTGTTGAGGTTCTTGCACCTCTTGTTGCTGTTGTGGGGTTGTTCTTCTTGTTTCTCCTGCTGCTGTTGCTGTTGTTGTTGAAAGTTCTTGCACCTGTTGTTGCTGTTGTAGGGTTGTCTTCTTGTTTCTCCTGCTGTTGTTGTTGTTGTTGTTGAGGTTCTTGCACCTCTTGTTGCTGTTGTGGGGGGTTGTTCTTCTTGTTTCTCCTGCTGCTGTTGCTGTTGTTGTTGAGGTTCTTGCACCTGTTGTTGCTGTTGTGGGGGTTGTTCTTCTTGTTTCTCCTGCTGCTGTTGCTGTTGTTGTTGAGGTTCTTGCACCTCTTGTTGCTGTTGTGGGGGTTGTTCTTCTTGTTTCTCCTGCTGTTGTTGCTGTTGTTGTTGAGATTCTTGCACCTCTTGTTGCTGTTGTGTGGGTTGTTCTTCTTGTTTCTCATGCTGCCGCTGTTGTTGTTGCTGAGATTGTTGTTGTTGTTTCTTCTGCTGATGTTGATGTTGTTGTTGTTGAGGTTCTTGCTACTGTTGCTGTTGTTGTTGCTGAGATTGTTGTTGTTGTTGCTTGTGCTGCTTTTGTTGTTGTTGTTGTTTAGTTATTCCTTTTTTTATTCATTTTTTTTCCGAACCAACTGACAGTTCAGGCGCTTATTACATTTTAGCCAGTCTTTGATGAAATCTTTTAATATCTTGAGACTTGAGTCAAAAAGAAAGTCATTCCCACCAAATAGCCACAGGGAAAATCTAGAAAATGGAGTAACATTCGCACATGAAGTTCTTCAGCAAAGAATTGAAAAGATCAACAAAGAGTAAAAGACACGAGGCAGCGAGGCGTAAATAAAGGATATGCTGTCAATGTTTTATCCAGAAATGCATCAACTACTTTTGATAAGACCAAGATTATTGGCCTTGTTTCTCCAAAAAGATACACTATTTAACACAACCTCGTAAAGTACACGGCGTTGCTTAGGGAAATACTTTTGTCTAAATGAAAAGAGAGAAATCCAGACGCTGCGTCTTATTTGTATATTCTGTAACCTAGCGAAGGTTACTGAATAGAATAATCAAACGAAGGTTGGTAATGAACGATAATACTTAGAACAAGAAGAACACATATAAGATTCGCCAGCGGCGCGTAGAATAGTAGTCAACTACTAGAAGTGAGTCAAGTGAATTTCACAATGAATCTCCAACTGCTGGATATTGACAAACAGCCCCACGCAGTCACATGTGGCACAAGGCCGAATTTAATGTGGGGTCTCTGAGCCCGTAGGCTCGGTAAAATTTCCCCTTAGACACCGTATAGATTGGGCTGGGGTAGCTGTTTCCCGAGACGAGGCTCTGCCCTTCGAAATAGCCTCATCTAGGGATCCTCTCTGCTCGGAGATAGAGATTTTGACCAGCACAGCTGGAGACGAATCTCCAACTGCAGACCAACATACAGTATTTACTACTGTAACGATAAAAGATATGCTGTCAATGTTTTATCTAGAAATGCATCGACCACTTTTGTTAAGGCCAAGATTATTGGCCTTGTTTCTCCAAAAAGATCCACTATTTAACACAACCTCGTAATTTATTATAAACTAGCAGGCGTACACGGCGTTGCTCAGGGAAAAAATTGTCTAAATAAAAAGAGAGAAAGCCAGACTCTTCGTCTTATTTGTATAGATTATTAAAATAGCAAAGGGAAGTAAGCCAGCATTAATTTAATAACAAAAACGCATTCACCTCCCTTACCACGACTATGGAAACAGTAACACAGAAAGAGGAATCGACGGGCTGGATTCAAAATCCGGTTGATGTTGTCACGGTCACTTTCTTACACACACCCTTGAAGAGGTAAGAATTTATATATTTTCAACAACGCCCACCCCACCACTATCAGGTATGCATTAAATAGCGGGGCTGATTGGGCTGATCTTGACTTAATGCAGCAACTACTTTGGAGAAGGAAAATTCAAAATCAGCGTGACGGGCTTCGTCAGGTTATCTTTCCCTGGACACACCAGTGCACCAATGGCTACAGTAGATAATGTGCCACTATGGCACTAATGGAATACATGATGTTTGACAAATATCTTATAAAGGGATAGGCTCTGTCGGGTTATTTTTCCCTGGATACACCACTGCACCTTTATGGCTACAATACATGATGTGCCACCAGGGCCCTAATGGGATACATGATGTTTGACAACCAGGCTAAACAGGGGTGGTCTCTATTAGGTTATTTTTCCCTGGACACACCACTGCACCTTATGGCTACAATACATGATGTGCCACCAGGGCCCTAATGGGATACATGATGTTTGCCAACCAGCGTAAAGAGGGTTGGGCTCTGTCAGGTTATCTTTCCCTGGATACACCACTACATCTATGGATGAAGTACATGTTGTGCCACTAGGGCCCTAATGCGATACATGATGTTTGACAACCAGCCCAAAGCGGGTTTTGCTTGTCAAGGTATCTTTTCCCTGAGCATACCTTCGCACCTATGCCTACAGTACATAATATGTCACTAGGGGCCTAATGGGTTACATGATGTTTGACAACCAGCGTAAAGAGGGATGGGCTCTGTCAGGTTATCTTACCTGAACATACTACTGCACCTATACACGTTGTACCACTATGAGCCTAATGACGTGTGACAAAATATTTTCCTCCGATGAGAGATTAATCCTTTAATCTTATATTTGACCTTTCATGACATCCAGGACTATTCTCGATCAACATTACATAATCTTTGATAGTCTATAGCCACATTGACTTTTGAGGTAATCGATTTGATTTGATTTGTTTCTTTTACAACATATCAACTCCTTATAGATCATTTAAAGTCAAAATTTAATTTTCTTGGGAGCTTTGACGTAATAAAAATAGGATATAAGTTATTCTGCTTTCGCAGTGGAATACATGGTAGATGATACTCGGCTTTTGTGCATATACATTTTCGTGTGGATATAATTACTAGATGCGATTATATATGCATATTATGTTGTAGTTTTATTGAAGTTATATTTTGGAATACAATTTAATTTCTTTAAGAAATTGTAGGATATTATATGGATTAATGTCATGAAAGAGATCTTTCATGTTGCTTGTTTGTATGGTTGATTTTGTTTAGCAGCACATCAACCTCTGTGCGTCATGTAATGCCGAAATCTAAATATTTTGAACGTATGCTTCAACTGCAGATAAAATGTATTGTTGGTCATTTTCCGATAAAATTCATTGTTGGTAACTCTACTATAAAACGTATTGCAGGTCATTTTACTATAAATATGTATTATTTGTAATTATATATATATATATATATATATATATATATATATATATATAAAAGGTATTGCTGGTATTTCTACCATAAAATATATTTTTTTACTTTCATAGGATTTTGTTATTGTTTGGGGGTTCGCTATTTGTCCATAGCTGGGACCCTAACAGGTGCTACCACCTGTCAAGTTGGACCTGGGTACAGCAGGAATTAAACATTGATTACAAGCCCCTGAAAACCTCTACTCCCCCGATCAGAGACCAGGCTGCTGGGCGGATATATTTTATCGTTACACTCAGGAGTAGACTGCAAAGTCAAATCCATCCAGTAGTTTCTGACTGTGTAGCGAAAAAATCAGGCAGACAGATATCATCATCATTATTACTATCAGTCACGTGACCGGATGTGATACAGTCGCCAGTTTACTACGCATATCTGGGTTGAAGCCCAGAGAACTATTCGTTCATGGGTAGCGTGTCTTAGAAAAATAGACGTGGCGGAGCGAATCCTTCTTTAGGTCAAGTAATATTCGATGACTTCCAACAAGAAGGCTCCCCATGGTCACGGAAAAATAGGCGTTGATTCGATCGGGGATCCCTCCGTCTTGACTGTTGACTTCTGCCCTTTGGCTGCATCCGTCGCTATAGAGTCCAATATACCCCATTGTGTTAGATGCCCGTTAATCATACAGGATTATTATTTTGCCTTTTCACAGATCTTGTTTTAATCCTGTCCCTGCTGGGTGTCCAGGTTTATACCACTTAATAACCCAGATGGTGCTACACTGTTTGATAAAAATCCATTTGGCACTTTCTTTTTTATTAATACCACAATAAAAAAAAAAACTCGTTTCTTCTCGGCATCATAATTCCCATGATCGGATGTGGCCGTAGGCGTGTAGCACAACATGTACTCATATTTCTAGGTCATGTAACAATATCTGAGACTCTGTGAAGGATCTTCCAGTTTCTTCGGACCATTTTTACCTGTCTTTTCTTCTTATGCTTAAGGTGCTAGATAGCAGTCTAATGATTGCTATATTATAACATTTCAAATTTTTCTTGTTGACAGAGAATATGCAGTCTAACAGCGGGTAGACTCTGCCAATGTGCCATTTTTGCGTAGTCTAAGTTGGAGATGGCAGATGGAGTTGGAGTCCTGTAAAATTTTATTTATAATTCTTGAATTGTAATTCTCTTGTTAATGTCCAAGATCCACAAAAAGATCGAAAAGGCCAATGCAGCGTGACTGCCTGATATTTAATCCCAGACAAATGTTCTCGCCTTTCCAGATGGATATTTGCTTTGCGATTGCTGCCATTTTTTGTGCTGCTCTTGAAGTTGTTTTTTTTATTATTCTACAGCCTTCTTCGCTGATAATCGAGCCAAGATATTGGAATTGGCTCGCTACTAGTTTGTGACCACCATCTTGCTTGAAAACCTACAAATTATTTTACTGATAATATTATTAGAATATTACGTGTAAAAAAAAAAGGTTTCAAATCCTCCTCATCATCATCATCAGTGATCAGTCCCAAGACTGGTTCTGGTCGTATGGTCGCTGGGCAACTGAACGCCTGACCAGCTCCCTTTAAATGCCTCGGTTGCGGGCCAATGTTTGAGTCTCTGGAAAGTATCTTCCACTTAACTCAGTGATTTTGTCAGCCTTTTTTTTTCCACCTCTTCTATGGCCTAAGACTACTTAGTTACTTTCTATCACCACCGAACGGACACCGAACTCCTATCAGTCACGATGAACAGATGTCCCCTCGAGGGGGCACCGTGCCTTGAAAGACTTTTGGACCTCAAACTTGCACCTGACCTCAAGTGGAACTCGTGTATACGATTCATTACAAAAGATGCAAGTTAAATGGTCAGTTCTCTGTATAGCTCCAGTAAGTCGCCTGAACCCCCTCTGATATCCTCTACCTTTACAAGAGCCAGACAGCCATAGAGTACTGTTGTTATAATTAGGCGGGAGCTGCCCAGAACCCACTTTCCAGCCTCGAGTCCAAAAGCGTCTCCGAGCCCTTATGGGTGACGAATTATTCTCACCCATTCAAATTCTCTCATGGGCGGAATGTGGCACGCTTCTCGCTGCTCCGTCGCTACTTCCAGCGAAAATGGTCAGGGAAACGACATTCTCTGGTTCCACCAGTTCAGACCTTCACAGGAAGAACACGCTATACTACCCCGATTTCGTCCGTATTTCATCGATGATACGTAAGTTCCATTCCGACAGGTTCCTCCAGCGAACCACCGCTCTGTGGAACCGACTTCCAAGGAAATGTTTCCCCGATCGCTACAATCTTAACCTTATCAAGTCAACAGTTAATCCTCCCACCCGCATAGATTGCCTCTTAACGTAATCCTCTAACTCGAGTGACCCCGGTGCTTGTATAGGGTGTATTTTCTGTATAAAAAAAATAGTAGTAGAATGATATATTGTTGGCTCTTGTGATGTTTTTATACCCTTTCAAATACCTGGAACCCTCTTCACTGCTCATCGAGTAAAGATATTTGAATTGTCTCACTACCTCAAGTTTTCGAGCACTGACTTGTTTGAAAGCCGCTTCTCATTGTTTGTAATGAGTTTGTCTTTTTTTAATACTTTTCGTCTACAATGAGTTATCTTATAGAAATAAAAAAAAAACATAATCTCAAGGAGACAAATATTCAAGGATACTGATCACTACAATCTTAACCTGTTTAAGTCTAGTGCTAACCGCTATCTTCCACTGCTATCTGGACAAATTGCCTCTTAAAGTAACCCTCTACCTCGAGTGGCTACCGGCGCTTGTATAAAGTGAATCTTACTGTAAAAAAAAAAACTTATTAGAATGGTAGATTTTTAGCTCTGGTGATGTTTTCATACCATTTCAAATTCCTCTTCTTGATAGTGGTGATGAAGTCTTACAATGATCCCGTTTCTTGTCTCTTGATATTTCGCATGACGTCATTCGGGATGCAGTGTTCGTAGTTGATGCCGAGGATGGTCCTGTAACATCACATTTCTAATGCTTGGACTCTTCGCTGTCATTCTCCTGTTAATGTCCCAGATTTGCAGACATAAAAAGACCGAGAAGGACAATGTACACGGCACTCTGCTCTTTGATTCCCGCTAAATGTTCTTGTCTTTACAGATGGTTCATAGTTCTGTGACAGCTGCCGTTGTTTGCACTGCTCTTGAAATTATTTCTATCCTGGAACCCTCTTCGTTTATAATCGAGTAAAGATATTTGAATTGTCGGACTACTTCAAGTTCTCGACCACCGACTTGTTTAAAAGTCGCTTCTCATTTTTCGTAATGAGATTGTTTTTTCTGTGTTTTAGTCTAACAGAAATAAAATAACCATAATCTCAAAGAGACAAATATTTAAGTGGACCTTGCCGTGGATTCTGTTTGGGTGGTCGGTAAACTTTTTTTTTTCTTTTTTTTTTTACTATAACAGTCAAGACAAACTCTCTCCAGAATTTATCATACATATCTATAAGTCTACCAATTGTCCATTCTAAGACTATTCCAGCCGCATATGGTCTGATGTCCCTGCTATTTACCTTGAGCTCCTAGATACAATTCAAAGAATCAGAAATATTATTGGTCCTGTACGGGCGGCTCGGTTTCAGCCACTTTCCCACCGCCATGAGGTTGCCTCCCTGTGTCTTTTCTAAAAATACTTACATGGTAATTGTTCGAGTGAGCTCTTCGCTATGGTACCTAGACATTTTTTTTCATTTAAGCGCAGTATTAGACAGGCGTCAATATCTCATCAATTGAGCGAGCAAGATGTAACCGTGCATTCTATGCTAACAGTCTCTTTTCTCGCACTTCTCTCTTGTGGAACTCCCTTCCAACGCCATGTTTTCTGCCAACTTTAATCTGTAAGACTTTAAATGCAATGCCAATCGCTATCTACTGTCTTCCTGATTGCTCTTTTTTCTTTCTGATCATTGTTAATGTTTCTACTACTAATTCTTCCACACCCTGTAAGCCCTTGTGTCTTACTTCGATTGAAATCGATGAAAAAAAAAACGAAACGATGTTAAAAGATTCTTGGTACAACCAAGAAAAAACTGTAAAATAAATTCTGATATTTTATCATTTGACCAAATTTTGGAAAGCGGACCAAACCAAGAATTTTCAGCACCGCAACTGTCTCTCCATGACGGTGATTATTAGAATTCCAACGGGTCTGATGAGGTCATGCAATTCCTCATTTTTGATACGGTCTACGTAGGCGATGCCTGGTATGGTTCTATAGCATCTAATTTCTAATGATTGGATTCTTCGCTATAACTCTGATGTTAATGCCCATGATTCGCAGACGTATAGAAAGACTAAGAAGGCCAATAGACGCAGCAGTCTGATCTTTGATTCGAGGCAGATGTTCTTGTCTTTCCAAATAATTCTTATTTTTGCGACAGCTGCCGTTGTTTGCTCTGCTCTTGAAATTTTTTTCTATTCTGGAACCCTCATCGCTGATAATCGAGCAAAGATATCTGAATTGACTCTGCATTCAGTCCTTGACCACCGACCGTCATCTTGGTTGTAAGCCCTTTCTCGTAGTTCATCACGAGTTTAGTTCTAGCGGCATTATCAGGTGGATGTGTTTCATGAGCTTCTTCACTAAACTAACACACTCACAATACATATAAACACACACACACACACACACACACACACCCCTAAATTATACTGTTTGTTTCTTCTTCCTTAAGGTGGTACCTTGCAGGATGGCAATAGAAAGGCTATGTAGCTCTTATGACGTGGCCCTACCATTTCAACTTTCTCTCCTTCACGTTAGTTATGAGGTCTTCCTACGGGCCTGTTTCCAGTCTGATGTTGTCGCGCACTCCCTCATTTTTGATACGGTCTACGTAGGCGATTCCAGGTATGTTTCTTTAGCATCTAATTTCTAATGATTGGATTCTTCGCTATATTTCTGCTGTTAATGCCTATGATCCGCAGATCATGGGCATTAACAGATGTTCTTGTCTTTCCAGATAATTCTTAGTTTTGCGACAGCTACCGTTTTTTGTGCTGCTCTTGAAATTATTTCTATTCTGGAACCCTCATCGCTGATAATCGAGCAAAGATATCTGAAAAAAAAATACTCAATGATATGAACTATGAACAAGGCCACAATGAGCTGAACGTGTTTGGATAATTAAATATTTCTATAACTCTAGATATATACATAAAACAATCCATACATTCAGTTAAAAGTAAAAATAAAATTATCCTTGATAATGACTACACGTCTAAAATAATATAAAAATGCCAATGTTATAGTCTCTGTGAAAGATTTTCCAGTCGACTTTGTCTCTTCTTTTTCTTAAGGTGTGGAATGTTTGCTGGCTCTTATGACGTGGCCCTACTATTTCAACTTTCTCTCTTTGACTGTAGTTTTGAGGTCTTCCAACGAGCCTCTTTCTCGTCTGATGGTATCACGTGCTTCCTCATTTTTGATACGGTCTACGTAGGTGATGCCTGGGATGGTTCTTTAGCATTTCATTTCTGATGATTGGATTCTTCGCTATATTTCTGCTTTTAATGTCCATGATTCGCTGGCGTATAGAAATACTGAGAAGGCAAATGGACGCAACTGTCTGATCTTTGATTCCAGGCAGATGTTCTTGTCTTTTTTTAATTCTACGACAGCTGCCATTGCTTGAACCCTCTTTGCTGATAATCAGATATTTGAATTATCTCAAAGTTCCTGACCACCGACTCTTATTATTTCTCCTCCTTTTGCCTTTTCTTTTTCTTAAGGTATGGAAAGATTGCTGGCTGTTTTGGGATGGCCTTGCCATTGCAGTAGTTACGAGTTCTTCCAAAGGGACACCGTTGCTTGAAACCTCTTTGCTGATAATCGAGCCAAGATATTTGGATTATCTCACTACTTTAAGTGCTTGAACACCGATTTTTATATTACTTGCCTACTCTTTGTCATTGTTCATCATGTGTTGGGCTTTTTCGGCATTAATCTTCATCCTACGTCTGGACGAAGTTTCATCCGTGTTCATCACCAGACTGACGAACTTATCTACTTCACCAGCTCGATCTGTATCGTCTGCAAAACGAAGGTTTGTGATATTGTCACTTCCGGTGCTGACGGTGGCTTGGTGATTCTGAAGGGCGTCGCTCATGTTTCATTTGAGGAACAAGTTAAAGAGCATTGTGGCCTGAAAACAAACTTAACGTACACTGATTGATGTGTGGAACCACTTTCCAATGGATCCTTGGAATAGTACAACGCTAATTGCCTTATCACTCAGATGGTAGATAGTATGGATCAAATTTCCTATATTTGCGTGCTCTTAACAAAAAATGGATAAGAACGAAAAGTTTACTCAATGAAAATAAAGGTTTGTTTCAAATAATATTAAGCCAAACCCCAGTGGAGCGGGGATCCCCCAGGCAGTAGATATCCTTGCGGGGGGGGGGAGCTGAGTTCATTGCCGGGTGAAGTACTGTGAGGGCTTACGGAAGTTTTTCTACGGTATTGCCGTTAAGCCTGCTTTAAAATTTGACCTTGTGTCACACCCGATAGCCACGTGTGCGCACTCTGGTTAATACCTTCAAGCTTAAAAATATATTTGACATTGTTGAATCTATTGCCTTTTATCGAATATTATTTTTTTAGTCAGTTTAGTATCCAGCACCAGGCGTCCATGTATATATTGCTGAAGAATAAATTATTGCGCATGCGTTTAATATTAAAGACATGGCTCATTAATCAACGTGGACAGTATTCAGTTATTTCGGAGACTGTCTTTTATAGGGATTCGTTTCGGAAATTTAATATTAGTAAATTTATTGCGAAAGATATTTGGAAAAAGAGCCCTATAGCAAATCAGAGCTAAACGTGGGTAGATCTACAGAATGGTATTACTGTAATTTATGCATACACTGAATCCTCATATTGGCGAATTTGACCCACAAATTCTCTTTTCTTGATAATCCTCAGATAATCCGTTCAACTGATGGTCAGAGGGTTTCAGCGGAAATTCCAAGACCTTGATATCAAGATTTTGAAACAGTTTTTATAGACAAGATTCTAGTCAACTAATTAAGACTCTCACCTCGCAGGGAAAGAAAGAAAGAAAGAAAGAAAGAAAGAAAGAAAGAAAGAAAGAAAGAAAGAAAGAAAATAAATAAAAAGCGATAAATAAAGAAAAGAGTAAAACTTAAAAAGCGGGAAGAAAGAAAGAAGGAAAGAAAGAAAGGAAAGAAGGAAGAAAGGAAAGAATAAAAAGTGAGAAAGCAAAAATGGCAAAAAAGATAAAAGAAAAAGAACAAAGAAAGAAAAGAGGAAAGAAAATAAAGAAAAACAGAGAAAGAAAGAAAAGAGGGATGAGGAATAAAAAGTGAGAAAAGAAAGATGACAAAAGTGAAATGATAAGAAAGAAAGAAAGAAAGAAAGAAAGAAAGAAAGAAAGAAAGAAAGAAAAGAGGCAAGAGGAATAAAAAGCGAGAAAGGTAAGATGGGGAAAGGGAAAAGAGAGGACAAAGAAAGTGTAGATTATGAAAGAAAGAAAGAAAGAAAGAAAGAAAGAAAGAAAGAAAGAAAGAAAGAAAGAAAGAAAAGAGGAATAAAAAGCGAGAAAGGTAAGATGGGGAAAGGGAAAAGAGAGGACAAAGAAAGTGTAGATTATGAAAGAAAGAAAGAAAGAAAGAAAGAAAGAAAGAAAGAAAGAAAGAAAGAAAATCGTTTATATTTAATAAAATGGAGGGGAGAAACGATGTAAAATCAAAAAGATTTGTTGCCAGAGGCTTGAGAAATGAGACAATTCCGCCATTTTAAGCTAGAATAGAACAAAAAAAAGAAGGAATAAGATGTCCCAAGTGCCACAGTGTCTAAGTTCCACTTCGTCTGTCTGGCTGCTTGGCATCCGACAATTTCTTGGCAAACTATACTGCTGCCGATTCAGAAGCCAAGAATAGAGCATGGCACCCCCACCCTCGCCAACAAAATAGAGAAGAAAAGTAAAAAGTAAAACGACAAGAAGAAACAGAACGATTTCTTCTTTAAAATTGGCAACAGATGAAAAAAAAATGGAGACGAGGAAGAGTTTTCTCCCTGCCCCTCTCAGTCTGGAGGCCGATTACCTTGCTCAAGGGAAAAATACCCTTTTTTTTATCTTTTTGCTTGCCAACAGCAATTCTTATTAGGTCTGATGCACCTATTTTTAGAATTGCAGATTATTAAAGGACTTGTTTATGGATAAAAGGAATCGCTCTTTGTGATGTTCAAACAATTATGTTAATACAGTGTCCTTTTCGGAAACGTGATTAATAAAGAGTTACGATTTCTTAAAGGAAGCCTAAATAATCCCCATCTGCTTTAATGTTGAACTGTATTTATCACATTATGGTTTTACAACAGTAGTATATAGTCACTTTCACTGGGGACCAAGTGACAGAAAGTCTCCTTAATATTTTGCACTTGATCACAGAGAGAAATGTAATATGTTCAGATTCCAATTGTTCCAAGAAGCAGGATTTTTCAATTATTTGCACTATTTCCATTCCACATTTTAAAAACTGCTGCGATATATGGCCTGGTGCTTCTTTTAAATATTTAGAGGTTCTCGATAAAATCTAACGAAGAATCTGCAATGTTATCGGTTCTGACCTGGCATCTCGCCCGCAGTCATTTAACAACCGCCGTAATTTATCTTCCCTTTGCCATTTCTATAAATACTTTCATGATAATCTTTCTAGTGAGTTTTCCTCTTTAGTACATAGACTTTATGAATTTAAGAGCAATACTATTTTGACAGTCTGATTTAATCTTTTTTACAGTTGAAATGGTTAGATGTAACCATAAGTTCAATAATAATAGTTTCTTCTATCGCACTTCTCTCTTGTGGAACTGTCTTCCGGCATTTTGCTTCTGAGTCAACTTTGCTCTTCAAAGATTTAAAGGCAATGTCAATCGCTATCTACTGCCTTCTTAATTCTTGTCCTTTTAATGTTCTTTCTCTTTAATAATTTTTTCTCTCATATTCTCGAACATTCAGTAACCCCCTGCATTTTAGTGGCTTTATTGCCTTTCTTTTGGTGAAATGATTTGTTTACAAAAGCAACTGCGTTGTCCACCAATGTTTACAAATGTCTGAATATATATCCTCAGATGTCTTTGTACTTTTGCAATTTTTTTCTAACGTCGATGTTGAACAATAGTAGCAAATGTCGCTTACAAGATTAGTGTTAATGTCATTTTAAAATCTTCTTTTTAATAAATATTTTTCTGTTTTATTTGTTTTTAATTCAGTTTTTAAATTGAAATATATAAGCAATTTATATATATATATATATATATATATATATATATATATAATGAAACCAGACAAACCTACCCAGGTTTCACCTAAGCTTAGGTGAAACCTAGGTAGGTTTGTCTGTCTCACTAGGTTTATCTAGGTCTGCTCTACGGTTGTATTGAGCTCTTTTGTTAGTTAGTTGTTTACTCGTATCGGGTTTTTTCTTTGGGCTTCAAACCTGTATCTGTGCGATTTTTTTGACAGACTTTCATGTTTCTAGCCCTTTCTTTTTTAAAACCTTTTTTTCCTCGAGATTGATTTGATTATTGGCAAATCAAAAATTCGAGGGTTTTTCAAACGAGTATAGTTACCTATATATATATATATATATATATATATATATATATATATATATATATATATATATATATATATACTAGCAGCATGGGCCGGCGTTGCCTGTGCCAGATTAAAAAATCGTACGACTCATACAGCAATCGCTATCACTTGACTTAAAATATTTTTGCCCTTCCTTGCCTTTAAAGGAGTGCCCTTTGCCGTGCTGATGTTGCTACATGGCTTACTTCTTGCCTATCTCACACTGCGAATATTTTCAAAGCTCTATACTAAACATTAAATCTGTTACGAAAAAAGAACTAAACAAAATGAACACAAAACGATCAGCTTTTAAAAAAAAAAGGACTCGTAACTGGAAAAACCGAATGAAAAAAGAATGTTAACAACAAAAAATTTTTTTTTAGCATGCTAGTTAACATTCGTGTCAGTCAGCTGTTGGCTTTCACGCTAGCCAATAGAATCTTCCTGCCTATTCGTGGCAGCCAGCTATAGGCTCTAACTATGGCCAGTAGAAAATGGCCGCAAACTACATGAAAACTGATGTAGAAGCATGAAAAGATCGATTATTTCCACTATCGATGGGAGTTGGGAAATGCAAAGTCAGTCTTGGCCTTCCCACTAACTTGGAACATGTGCATGTAAATTTTGGTGCAAATCGGTCGAAAATTGCGGCCGTGCATTCGTTACACACACACACACACACATACACCCCCCCCACACACACACACATCCTTCCATTTATAGATAGAGATTCTTTTGTTTCTTTTTCCTTACTATTTTTCTTTGTCTTTTTTCTTCTCTTCTTTTTTTCTTTCATATCTTTCATTTTTATTTCCTTCTGTAATTTTGAGTTTCTTTAATTCGTTTTCTACGGCTTGTCAGCCCTTTGCAGGTTATGTTTTTGTTTTGGAGATAATAATGGTTTAGAGACAGAAGTCTTACTAATTAACCCATACCTGGGGGAGAACAGTTAGATTCATACCTTTCCCGAGAGTATTTACGCGTAAGTAAATGCAATGAACCCAGACTTGAAATCTAAAACACATCCTGCCTTTTATATATATATATATATATATATATATATATATATATATATATATATGAATAAATATAATATTAAGGTGTGCTATATTTATGGGATAAAGTGCTCAATATCAGAGACAGAGCATATGTAAATATAAATATAAAAGTGAGCATTGAATTCAACACTCAGAGGCGACAGGCTGTTTCTGGGCGCAAACGTCAGCATGAAACAGCCTGTCTTCTCTGAGTGTTGATTCTATATATATTTTAAATTAATCGTGTTTGTATAGAAAGTTTTTATATCTTACGTCTCAAAATTCAGTCTTGACCACTTTGAGCCCTGAGAAAAATGACGTGTTGCCCAGCCACCGGTTGAACAGTGGTTGAGAAAAGTGACTTAATGCCCAGCTACCGGTTGAATTGTGGGTAAACACTTGTAACTATTTTGATATCTACTGTGAAACATTACATTCCAATTATTTGCGAATTTTGACTCAGGAGTTCAGGCAGAAGAATTGTTCAGGAACGCAGGGGTCAAAGGGTTAAATTAGAAAACCTACAGCGTTCATAATAAGACTTGTCGTCTGCTGTTTCGCATTGCCAGAAAAATTATGGAATTATTTAAACGAGTCAAAATGATATGCTAAACTAGATTTTCTTAAAACTGTAGAGAATTGTTTAAACAAGTTAAACAATTATAAGCTTGCTGAGTTATTATTATTATTATTATTATTAATATAAACATTAGAAAATTCTTCAAATGTTTGTCTGTCATTCTCTGATGAAGCTTTAATAAAAGTGAAACATTTTAGGTTGATATATGGATTTCCTATTTCTGCTTTATCTTATTCTGCTAATAGTAATAATAGTAGTAGTAGTAGTAATAATAATAGTAGTAGTAATAATAGTAGTAGTAGTAGTAGCAATAACAGTAGTAGTAGCAATAACAGTAGTAGTAATAATAATAATAATAGTAGTAGTAGTAGTAATAATAATAGTAGTAGTAATAATAGTAGTAGTAGTAATAATAGTAGTAGTAGCAATAACAGTAGTAGTAGTAATAATAGTAGTAGTAGCAATAACAGTAGTAGTAGTAATAATAATAGTAGTAGTAGTAATAATAATAGTAGTAGTAATAATAATAGTAGTAGTAGTAGCAATAACAGTAGTAGTAGTAATAATAATAATAGTAGTAGTAGTAATAATAGCAGTAGTAGTAGTAGCAATAACAGTAGTAGTAGTAATAATAATAGTAGTAGTAGTAGTAATAGTAGTAGTAGCAATAACAGTAGTAGTAGTAGTAATAATAATAGTAGTAGTAGTAGCAATAACAGTAGTAGTAGTAGTAGCAATAACAGTAGTAGTAGTAATAATAATAGTAGTAGTAGTAGTAGTAATAGTAGTAGTAGTAGCAATAACAGTAGTAGTAGTAATAATAATAATAGTAGTAGTAGTAATAATAGTAGTAGTAGTAGTAGCAATAACAGTAGTAGTAGTAATAATAATATTAGTATTAGTAGTAGTAATAATAGTAGTAGTAGTAATAATAATAATAATAATAAACGTAACTTTTCCAGTATTCTTCAACAGTTAAGAGAAGAACACGATTTAAGAAAAGAAAAAGAAAAGAAAAAACAGTATTTGACAATTTTAAATAATGTTTCGACAGAATATCTCTTCTGTATATTTTTTAAAAAATTTCAAGTATATAAATATTTATAAATCTACAAAATTTATATATTTTTATACTTTTGTCTTAACTAATAATAATAATAATAATAATAATAATAATAAACATATAAGTCGCCCAGATGTTTGCCCTACTAGGAACATCCCATATATACTGAGAAAAGTGCTATCAATTAAACGACAATTCTCTTATACGGCCTAAGGGGTCATAGCTTAGACCTCTACAGGATACGAAGCAGAAAACATAACAGACACAAATGATAATAATTTTAGAGAGCAAGAAAAGAATACTGAAGCCTGCTAAACATGGTGGAAAGACGGAAACCCGAAAAGAAATACTAAAATTTATATCATTAGTACGCAGGCCTAACATACGAACATCATGACCAGCAGCTTGTACCTAACGTTTATTCACTGTTCAGGCTATGTGAAGAAAAGTAAGAGAATGTCACGTAATTAATGGCTGTTGGCAAAGATAGAACACAAAAGACAATTTGACCGTGTTTGCCTTAAATTCTACTGGTTCTTGGGCTAAAAATATATCTTCAACGTGTCCGATAATGGTTTGGTTTGGTTTACAGCATATCAACTTCAATGGGTAATTTAATGCCGACAAAATTTTTATTGCTGGCAATATATATATATATTTTTTTTCAAAAATGTATTTCTGGTAATAGCTTTTTTTTCTTTTTTACAAAAATGTATTGCTGGTAATATTTTTTTTCAAAAATGTATTGCTGGTAAATTTTTTTTTTTCAAAAATGTATTGCTGGTAATATTTTTTTTCAGAAATGTATTGCTGGTAATATTTTTTTTCAGAAATGTATTGCTGGTAATATTTTTTTTCAAAAATGTATTCTGGGGAATATTTTTTTAAAAAATGTTTTGCTGGTATTATCTTTTTTTTCCCCAAAAGTATTGTTGCTAATATTTTTTTTACAAAGTACTTCTGGTATTAAACCCTATTTTTACACTTTCATTGTGCTTTGACCCCAGTTTGGAGGGGGGGTAACTATTTACTCATAGCTGGGGCCCTAACAGGTGCTACTAACCCGGTTCAAGGTTGACCTGGGATTACCCGCAACTAAGAGGTGGTTCCACTCTTCCCATAACCTCCTGATCAGAGGCCTTGCTGCTGGACATAGTTTATCGTTTGACCCAGGACGGTCCGTTAATGGTACCAGCACACATGTTTGAGAACACTGATAGGAAAAGGCAAGTCAAAGATTGTCTGGGACTGTGATTTTCAAACAGATCGAGTTATTGAAGACCAGATCTGGTCGTCCTCAACATAACGGAAAACGAATACCAAATAATTGTAATGGCATTTCCTGCTAGTTTGACATCAAAGCAAACAGAAAAGTTCAGCAACTACTGAAGGTTGCGATTGTTAGAACGTGGAAAAGGCCGGAGAAAAATGATAGTCATCCCGATAGTTATATGAACACTTTGCTTCATTATATTGCATTATCTTTTTTGTAACAATGCGCATTCATGCTGTAGTCGATCATGGCTCTCCTTAAGTTTCTGTAATTTTTTTGTTTTGTTTTTGTTTTTTATCTAAGTAACACTTGTCGACTAACTTTGTGTAAAATGCACTTTGCGAATGCGGCAAACTTCGAAAAGTACTGTGTGTCTGAGGTCTTTGTTGTGATTTGACAGGCATTATATCTTTCCTGGAATTCAACAAAAGTACGGCGATTTATTATTATTATTATTATTATTATTAATAATAATAATAATAATAATTCTTGCTTACTTTTCACCAACGATGCTGAGGTGTATTCAAATCAAAGTAAATCCTAGAATTTCAAACGCTGATCTTCAAGGCAAAAAAATGGTGCTACACAGTCTTTCTACTCCGCATTTAACAGCGAGAATTGTTCGAGCACAAAATAGCGGAAGCAGGCACTTACTCTTGGCGCAATATCATCTTTCTAGCCTCGTCAGATCAAGACTTACATTTGGATGATATACATGAGGCTAAACCTGTTTAGAGATATCTAAAAATCAATGGTTAAAAATGGCTTTAGGCGAGTGAAGTCTGTGTATCTTGGTGAAGACCATTCTCCTTCGAACATTGTGAACTGGTGCTACAGAATCCAAAACAAAGAACTTTACCAAATAACAGAAACCACATTACATGAGGGACTTTCAACAGCAGCAGCAACTAAAACGGATACTATAATAGACAATAATGATATAATCAACATGTTGACATTACACACTCCTCAAACAAACACCCTTCTATACTAGAATGAGCTATAACAGTTACTGGACTTGAAAAACCAACTGCTGAAAAAATATTTTAAGGGAAATATTTCATAAATTTCAACCGAAAGCAGAACTGGCTACTCGGTCAATGAATGCTGAATGTTTCCTTATAAGGAAATGGCTAATATTGCCATTGCCATATCATCGTTCTGGGAATGACGATAAACTACATCCGCGTCCTGGGTAAGATGATAAACTACATCCAACAGCAAGAGCAGGAAGTTTTGAGGAGCGTGGAACCATCTCTTAATTGCTGATGTTCCCAGGTTCACCCTGACCCGGGGTGGTAGCACCTTTAACGGTCCCATCTATGTGTAAATAGCTGATCCCAAAACTGGAGTCAAAACACTATGAAAGCGTAAAAATAGGTTTTTAATAACAGAAATACTTTGTAAAATTTATTACCAGCAATAAATTTTTGGAGAAAAAACTTATTATCAGCATTATATTATATACCAGCAATACATTTTGGAAAAATAAAATATTACCAGTAATATATTTTTTTAAATATTACCAACGATACATTTTTGAAGAAAAATATTACCAACTATACATTTTTTGAAGGAAAAAATATTACAAGCAATATATTTTTGGAAAAAAAATATTACCAGCAATAAAATTACATTATTCGGACTATTCTCCTCATCTTTGTCGCCATATTTATTACAACGTTTCGGCCGTTGTACGCTCCTGCCTTCTTTAGGTGGTTGGAATGTCGAACTGAACCCTTTATTTCGCTCACTGGAGTAAACTTATCTAGTTCCACGTGCCATGTCTAATGGATATCAGTTATCTCCTGTTAATTCCCCTCTCCAAGTTCTCCACCGCCTTAATCAGGTATTGAACTCACATCCTTTGGGTCATGTCACTGGATTTAACTAACGCCTTCATCCACTGTGCCATTGCCAGTATTAAATAACACGTTGAGGTTAATAAGCCGTAAAACAAACCAAACCATTACCATATTATCTCTCGTGTTATGCAAAAATTATCATATTCCATACCATAAGCTAATTTTGCAATCTTTTCTTAGTGTAGTAAAATTAATCATTTTAGTTTTGTCACTGGAACAGTTACATATTTTCCGAGGAGGAGCTCCCAACATGAAGGGTTTGGGCAAGATGTCTTCCAAACCAAGTCTCCCCACACCACCTGCTTGGCACCGGTGCGCTACGAAGGTAACCTGTATTAATATTGTGAATTCCCTCCCCACTCCCCTCAGTGTGCTCTTTTCATTGTGGCCTTGGACCGGACAAAGTAATGCTGTATAAATGTCTCGCCCGAGGGTAAAGTATGAACAAAGATCAAAATGACAAAAGGAAATCTGCGGGATTTTTCCATTACGAATCAGCGTCATTTTGAACGTAAAAAGACATAAAGAAACTTGGCCCACAGAGAGAGAATGCTGTGTTTGTCATACGAAACCAGATGACTGTCTTGCATGAATGAAAACCTAATTGCACAAGAAAGGAATGCTAATTCTGATTGTAGACAGAAACAAACGTTCTTGTCTGTGATAATTTTTACTGTAAAGGAAAAGTGATAAACAACTTTTTTGAACACACAAAGACGACAATTTTCAAATAAAGCTAAGAATATTAACTTGTCTTGTGTGTGGCGGGTGAAATGTATAACTGCTCGGAATTTGAATTCGAACTTTCTGATTTCGAGTCGGGGTTCGTTGCATTGACTTACGCGCAAATACTCTCGGGAAAGGTATAAATCTAACTGTTCTCCCCCAGCTATGGGTTAATTAGTAAGACTTCTATCCCTAAACCATTATTATCTCCAAAACAAGAAATAACCTTCAAAGGGCTGACAAGCCGTAGAAAACGAATAAAACAAACTCATTAAAATATAAAGAGATTAATTTACAGAAGGAAATAAAAGAAGAAAGATATGAAAGAAAAAAACAAGAAAAAAGACAAAGAAGAAAAGTAAGGAAGAAGAAACAAAAGAATCTCTATGTATAAAAGGCAGGATGTGTGTGTGTGTGTGTGTGTGTGTGTGTGTGTGTGTGTGTGTGTGTGTGTGTGTGTGTGTGTGTGTGTGTGTGTGTAACGAATGCACGGCCGCAATTTTCGACGAATTTGCACCAAAATTTACATGCACATGCTCCAAGTTAGCGGGAAGGCCAAGACTGACTTTTCATTTCCCAACTCCCATCGATATCCACAATAATCGATTTTTTCATGCTTTTACATCAGTTTTCATGTAGTTTGCGGCCATTTTGGACTGGCCAGAGTGGGAGCCTATAGCTGGCTGCCACGAATAGGCAGGAAGATTCTATTGGCCAGCGTGAGAGCCAACAGCTGACTGACACGAATGTTAGCTAGAATGCTAGCATGCAAAAAAAATCGATAGCTGCATTCGTCACAAGTGGGAAAAATTTAAATCTGCATGGCACTTTACTCCAATTGGCTCATTCGCTTGCTTAAACTCAACGTTGATTCTGATTCCGCAGAACTGGGTTGGATGTGAAAAAGTATTTGTTGTTAACATTCTTTTTCATTCGGTCTTTCCAGTTACGAGTCCTTTTTTTAAAGCTGATCGTTTTGTGTTCATTTTGTTTAGTTCTTTTTTTGTAACAGATTTAATGTTTAGTATAGAGCTTAGAAAAAAATCGCAGTGTGAGATAGGCAAAAGTAAGGGCATGTAGCAACATCAGCACGGCAAAGGGCACTCCTTTAAAAAAGGCAAGGAAGGGCAAAAATATTTTAAGTCAAGTGATAGCGATTGCTGTATGAGTCATACGATTTTTTAATCAACGCCGGGCCATGCTGCTAGTTATAACTAATATCTGGATCATCAATAACGACAGGGGTCATGTGCGGACTATATTTTTCCTGATCATTTCTTTATTAAGTTATTAATTATTGTGAGCCAACTTCACAAACTGAACCCAATTTCCTAGCATCAGAACTCGCATTTGATTCAATATAATCTTTCTACTTCATGACAGCGGAAAACGTTTGCCCGAGAATCTTTTGGACGGGAGGAGGATCACGCTTGACAAAAATGGCAAGAAGCCGGAATTTAGTTCCACAGGCGAGAAGTGCAAAAGAAGAAACTACTACATAGAAATAGAAATTGCTACTAATTACCATAAGGGGAATTAATGGCAATTTCAACCGTAAAATTATGAGACCTAGCTGCCAATCCAGTACTGCGCTCGAAGTCGAGGTACCAAAGAAGAAAGCTCATCCGAACAATTACTGTGAAAATATTTATAGAAGTAACAACAGGAAACTACGTTACGGCGGTGGGAAAGTGATTGAAGCCGAGATGCCAGATCAGGACTGATAACATTGCAGATTCTTCTTTGAATTTTGTTAAGAATCTCTGAATACATAACAGATGCAACAAACCCAATCTGGCAGCAACATTCGATGCGCTGACGAATCGCCGACTAAAAAATGTGCAAGATAGATTCTTGCGAGAAGTATTCTCTAGCAATGAACTGGCTTTCCTAGAAGCAGATCTAGCAATTCGTTCAATACAATCGTCCCACTTTCCATGCCAGTGTAAAACATTGGCCAAGATTTTTTTTTTTTATTTGAACAAAGACGGCAGTGTTTTGGATAATGGCTCGTAATGAGAAATCAGAGAGCATAGTTCGAATTCAAGTCAGGTTCATTAGATTCACTTACACACAAATACCTTTGGGAAAAGTATTAACACGCAATTCTCACTTCAGCTATGAGTTAATTAGTAAGACTTGTATCACTAAACCATTATTATCTAAAAAAAATTAGTTTGATTGAGAGTCAAAAAATAGACATGGACAGAATAAAAATGGTAAAGGTAGGCTTAGTTTGAACGAGAGTCAAAAAGATTGATATTGTTCTAGAAGACACGAAAGTTAAAAAAGTAGAAATCGGTTTGGTTTAAAAAAGAGTAAAAATTGTAGACATCGGTTTCCTTTGCACAATGATCATAAAATGTAGACATCGGTTTGGTTTAAAAAAGAGTAAAAATTGTAGACATCGGTTTCCTTTGCACAATGATCATAAAATGTAGACATATTGGTTGGCACATGAGTAAAATATGTAGGCATCGTTTTGGTTAGCCTGAGAGTCAATACGCTAAGCATTGGTTGAGTTTAGATGAGAGTCAAAAAGGTAGACTTAAGTTTGGGTCGCACGACAGTTAAAAACGTAGACATACGTTTGGTTTTCACGTGACTCGAAGAGTTCAGATATACGTTTGTCTGTTGTTTTGTTTTGTTTTTTTTTCGAGTATAAAAAAATAGATACAAATACAGAAAATAAGCTCCCCCCCCCCATTTCTTAGGAGGGTCCTAACACTACGCACAGGGATACAGTCGCTGTATTCATGATCCCAACCGGCAGGGCGTTCATTCAGTTTAAAATACGACATTTATTTCTATTGCACTATTCAGGGGCTTCGTCATGTCCAATGAAGAATTATGTATCCATCCTCTCCAATGCAAAGTGATTTGCAAATCGAAAGGAAAGCCTTTTAAGAGAATCTCAATCCGCGTGCGTGCACCCATAACAAATGAAGACAACTGCTAGCTGACCGAGAACAAAATGGCGATAGCGAGCGACAGAGCAATGAAAATTTAAACTAATAGTGACAAATTAATTTTACAGATTGATTTAATTGTACCCGGTTACCGACTCTAAAGTGGAGGACCTATTTCTGCTATCATCGAGTGTAAGAAATATAGAATAGCCGAATGCACAATTTAATAAGGTTGGTTGTCGAAGACATTTTCGTTTCTCTATTTTTGTTTTTTTATGACTTCCTTTTTTATTCTTTTTTTTTTCCTCGTTCCTGAGATATGAGATTTTAAACGTGTTCCTATTCTTCTTATTCGCCTGCGTCTTTACCTTTGCGTTCCTCCTTTGCCACTCTCTTATTCATCGCTGCCTTCTACTTCACCTCCTCCTTCACATCTTCTTCTTCGTCTTCTTCTCCTCTTCCTCCTCCACGGCCTCCTCCTTTTTCTTATTCGCGTCGTCCTCTTCCGTCTCCTCCTTCGCTTACTCCTTCACCTCTTCCTACTTCTACACCTCCCTCTTCTTCTCTTTCTTCTCCTTTAACTCCTCCTACACATCTTCTTCATCATCTCCTCTTCCTCCTCCAAGTCCTTCTTCTTTTTCTTCTTCGCGTCGTCCTCTTCCGTCTCCTCCTCCTCCTCCTACTCCTTCGCCTCTTCCTACTTCTACTCCTCCCTCTTCTCTTTCTTCTCCTTTTTTCTCCTCCTACTACTACTACTTTTTTTCTCATCCTGATCATTTGGCTCCTTCGACTACTCCTTATTTGCCTCCTCCTTCTTCTTCACCATCTTCTCTTCCTCTTCCTCCTCCACGGCCGCCTTCTTTTTCTTCTTCGAGTCCGCCTCTTTCGTTTCCTTCTTCGCTTACTCCTTCGCCTCTTCCTACTTCTACTCCTCTCCCTTCTTCTCTTTCGTCTCTTTTTTCACCTACTCCTTCGTCTTCTCCTACTAGTACTACTACTTCTTTATCATCCTACTTATTTGGCCCCTTTGCCAACTCATTCTTTACCTCCTCCTCCTCCTCCTCCTCCTCCTCCTCCTACTACTACTACTACTATCACTCCTTCTTCGTCCTGCTCTTTTGTCTCCTTCTCCTTCTCCTCTTCCTCTTTCTCCGTGTCCTGCTTTTTTGTCTCTTTAATCACCTCATCCTGCTTCACCTCCACCTCCTCATTCTTTTTCGCGTCCGGCTCTTTCTTCCCTTTCTTCGCCTCCTCCTCCCCCTCTGCCTCTTTTTGCTCCTCATTTTTCTTCTTTTTTATATTCACGATCGTCTAATTAATTTAATTCGCGTTTGGAAGCCAGCAATTATCTGGCTTTCTTTGTTTTAAAGATATTTATATTCTTTGGATGGCTGTGATTTTAGAAGTTTTCTAACGAACCAAACTCAACACACACACACACACACACACACACACACACTTGGAGCACAAACTGTCGAAGACGGAAAGTGTCAATTTAAAAAAAAAAAAAACGCTTATAATTTTCAATACCTCTAAAAACTACATTCCCCACACCACCAACACCACCCAGTATAACCCGGATATTCTCCCGTCACAATAGACGATTACTCTCTGATGTGATGGAATAACCTGCCACCCCCATGAGTGGCGGCACTATAGGTGGTAACCACCTATAAGTGTCCGTTAGAAAAGTGCACAGTAAAGTTGAGCTGGGATCTGGGTTACCTCGTCGTGGTGTAATGGTTAAAACAGTTACGACTGAGTAGTGAGTTCGATTCTCACTGGGTGCCTCATATTTTCGGCCTTGTGCCAAATCTAAGCTACGCTTAGAAAATCTGGGGCACCTCGACGTGGTGTAATGGTTAGAAAGCTTGTCTTGCTAGATCAATTCCGACTGAGTAGTGAGTTCGATCCTCACTGGGTGCCCCATACTTTAGGCCTTGTGCTATATCTAAGCCGGGCTTAGAAAATTACGTTGGGCGCTTCGAGGTGGTGTAATGGTTAGCAAGCTTGTCTGGCTAAAACAATTACGACTGAGTAGTAAGTTCGATCTTCACTGGGTGCCCCATTCTTTGGGCCTTGTGCCACATCTAAGCTACGCTTGGAAAAAAAAAAGAGAGTCGAGCTGGGATCTTTCCCAGCTGCGCTAGTCGAACTCTCTGCCTTCGGACCGGGACAAGGCTATGCCGAAGGGCAGAGTTTCGTCCGGGGAGGTAGACAGACCCGATCCCGTTTATGCGGGGTCCACGGGGATTTTTTTGGCCGAGCCTACCGGCTCGGGAACTCCACATTAAACTCGGCCTTGTGCCACATGTGACTGCGTGGGGCAGTTACTAAATAGCGTCGAGTTGGGATCTGCGAGACGACTAGCGGCCTTCCGATAGCAGCACGGACACGACTGTACTGACTTACGACGATCGGGCGCATAAATATTACTTCCTTGCTTGTTGTACTGGTTTCTACAATAAACCTGTTACTATTTATCCACCGTGTTTGTCCATTCCGTATTCCTATTTGAACGGAATATAACATACTCCCATCGAGTCACCATACTTTGAACGCTTACTGGGAGCCAGATTCACCGCAGGCCTCGAAACTCGTGTATACTCTCCATAGCTAAATATGGAGACAAAATGATCGGATCCTGACTCTTTCTGTCATACTTAAGAAGAGTCAGTTTATTCCAAAAATGGACTGTTCTGTCGGCGGCAGATTCAGAATACGCCAATTTCACCTCTGCAGATGGGTAACTCCCACCCAGTGAATCGTCCTGGGTGTGACAATAAACTACATCCGCAAGCAAGGCCACTGATTAGGAAGTTTTGAGGAGCGTGGAAGCACCTCTTGATTGCTGTTGCTCGCAGGTCCACCCTTTCCCGGGGTTGTAGCACTTATTAAGGTCCCAACTATGGGCGAATAGTTAACTATAAAACACTATGAAAGTATAAAAATAGATTTTTATAGTAAATATATATATATATAAATATATATATATATATATATATATATATATAAAAATATATATATACAGAACAAAAATCTTCTTTACAAAAATACGTCAATGATACCTGATCGGCAAACTGATTTCTTGCAAAGAATACATATTCTATTAATACGAACCTATCCAAAAAATCTTGTCGGCATTAAATAACCCATTGAAGTTGATATGCCGTAAAACAAAATAAACCAAACAAATCTAAACCAAAGAATACATATTCTATTCATACGAATCTATCATATTCTATTCAAAATAAACCAAACCAATCTAAACGAATCTATTCATACTAAAAAATGTTGTCGATATGCCGTTAAATAAACCAAAGAATACATATTCTATTCATACGAATCTATCCTAAAAATGTTGATCATTAAATAACCCATTGCCGTATGCCGTAAAACAAAATAAACCAAACCAATCTAAACCAAAGAATATATATTCTATTCTAATTTATCCTAAAATGTTGTCGTCATTAAATAACCCATTGAGGTTGATATAAAACAAAATAAACCAAACCAATCTATATTCTATTCATACGAATCTATCCTAAAAATCTTGTCGGCATTAAATAACCCATTGAGGTTGATATGCCGTGAAACAAAATAAACCAAACCAAAAACCAAAATAAATTCCAAACCAAAAATACATTGAGGTTGATATGCCGTAAAACAAAATAAACCAAACCAATTCAACCAAAGATACCATATTCTATTCATACGAATCTATCCTAAAAATCTTGTCGGCATTAAAAACCCATTGATTGATTGCTGGTATCTGAATGGCAATATATTTTTTCCAAAAATATATTGCTGGTATCTGAATGGGTTATTTAATTCCGACAAGATTTTAAGATAGGTTCGTATGAATAGAATATGTATTCTTTGTAAGAAATCAGTTTGTAGATCAGGTTCCATTGTCGTATTTTTGTAAAGAGGATTTTTGTCAACAGTCAAATGTATTGCTAGTAATTTTTTTTACTATAAAAATCTATTTTTATACTTCCATTGCGTTTTGACCTCAGTTTGGGGTTAACTATTTGCCAATAGCTGGGACCTTAACAGATGCTACCAGCCCGGGTCAGGGTGAACCTCGGAACACTAGCAATTAAGAGGTGGTTCCACGCTCCTCAAAACATATCGATCAGCGACCTTCCTGCCGGATGGAGTTTATCGTCTTCCCCCCCTTGTTTATCGTATACTCGCAATTTCATAAGTTTTCTGCTATCGGAGTGGTCTTCATTTTGGGGTGACATTTTCATTCTGTACTTATATAGATAATGTTATTAGTTGGAACTCGATTTTTATATAGAAGAATAAAACCGTATTCTTCAGCGTTGTTTCGTCTGCTCGCACGGCGAATCGAAATGGAACATTTTTAGGCGGCACTGTGTTGTATTGTAATGCTAATCAATGGGGTCATAACACGAGAAAGGTCCTAGCGCCTTGTCCACGTTGTAATTCATAAAATATCCAGGACCGGGACGGGTTGGTGGGTGGCGGTTAGAGAAGAACTGATCAATAGGAAAGTGCAATTGTATGACGGAGGCTCCCAGTAGATGCTTTCTCAGATTTGGCAACCAATTCGACGAGATGGAGGAATTTAGGTGGAAATATATAGGGAGATGAGGCAAGTGGGCTGAGGTGAGAGGAATCGGAGGTTTGCTTATTTTGCGGGGGGTGGAGAGGGTTCGTTGTTTTGCTTTGCGCAGAATGAAGAAGGCGAAACTGTGGAATTTGGGCAAATAAAAGATTGACATGGAAAGGAACAAAATATGTATGTGCTTCGGAAGGATATCGGAATATTTTTGCCGTTTTCTATCTATCTATCTATCTATCTATCTATCTATCTCTTTGCGTTCATATGTATCTATCTATCTATCTATCTATCTATCTATCTCAGTCTATTTCTTTCTATCTATCTATTTAATTATCTATCTATCACAGTCTGTTCGAATCTCTCTCTCTCTAGATATATCACAGGCTGTTCAAATCTATCTATCTATCTTAGTCTTTTCATATCTATCTATCTATCTATCTATCTATCTATCTATCTATCTATCTATCTATCTTAGTCTTTTCATATCTATCTATCTATCTCAGTCTATTTCTATCTATCTATCTATCTTAGTCTATTTCTTTCTATCTATCTATCTATCTATCTATCTATCTATCTATATCTATCTATCTATCTCAGTTTATTGGTTTAGTTTAGTTTGTTTTACGGCATATCAATGTCAATGGGTTATTTAATGCCGACAAGATTTTTTATTGCTGTCATGCTTTTTATCTATCTATCTATCTATCTATCTATCTATCTATCTATCTATCTGTCTCTCTCTCCGTCTACAGACCTACCTATCACTGTCTGTTCATATGCATCTCTCTCTCTCTCTCTCTCTCTCTCTATATATATATATATATATATATATATATATATATATATATATAAAAGAACGGAGAAACCGAAAATGTTTTTTGGATGTAATCTGTATTCCATAATGGAAAATAAAGCATAATATATTTTTTTAAAATTCCACGTTACAACCAAAAACATTTGCAGTTTCTCTCTTTTTAATATACACACTTTTCTCTCGTTGGAACTACTATAACCTCTTCCTTTTTACACACACACACACACAAAACACACACACACACACATATATATATATATATATATATATATATATATATATATATATATATATATATATTGAAGATTGGATGGACGAAGTCCGCCTCCTAAATTCTGGAGTCAGGATGTTGACGGTAACATCAATCAGCTAAGTGACTAACTTTTACTTGTATTAATTCTCTCTCTCTCTCTCTCTCTCTATATATATATATATATATATATATATATATATATGTGTGTGTGTGTGTGTGTGTGTGTGTGTGTGTGTGTGTGTGTGTGTGTGCGTGTGTGCGTGTTTAGGCAGCATATCTTCATTTATGCATGTTTGGTTGAATAATCTGGCCATATTATGTCTATTTTTATTTTAATCCTCTCGAATTCACAATTTAGGGAAATATTATTTGACAATACAAGTATACTCCACCATGAAAATAAAAAACAAAAAATTCAAATTCATGAGACCCTCTATATGAGAAATATACAATCAACACTAAATAAGGTACAGCATCAATTTTTTTAAATATTTATAGCAGCAATATTTTAAAACGTTTAAATTGTACTTTGTTTAAAAAATTACAGTTATATAAATTAAAGTTACATACATTAGATAAAACGTAATAGCTGTAACAGTTTATTTTTAAATTAATTATAACGTTGTTCGTTCATACGTGTGTATAATTATAACAGAGTGCGTTTCTTCATGCGCATTTACAAAAAAAATCACAAATATTAACGTTATTAATTCATTTTTTTTATCTTAGCAATTCACTCTTGAAGATGATCTTGGATGAGATTAAAAGTACTAAGGTGCCTTCCTTAATGAATTTAATAACATTAAGAAGTTGATTCGAGAATTCGAGAGGATTAAAATAAAATAGACATAAAATGTACAGATACGTGAATGAATACATATATATATGTCTACCTATTTACCTACATAACAATCTATCCGCCTATCATAGTCCGCTTATATCTATCTATTTACCGGTCTGCCTGTCAATCTACTTACATACTTACCTGTCAATCACAGTCTGTTTCTATCTATCTATCTATCTATCTATCTATCTATCTATCTATCTATCTATCTATCTTATTCTATTCATATCTATCTATCTATCTATCTATCTATCTATATATCTATCTCATTCTATTCATATCTATCTATCTATCTATCTATCTATCTATCTATCTATCTCAGTCTGTTCATTATCTATCTAGCACTGTCTGCCCATGCCTATCTATCTATCACTGTCTGCTTATATCTATCTCATGATCTCTCTCTCTCTCTCTCTCTCTATATATATATATATATATATGTGTGTGTGTGTGTGTGTGTGTGTGTGTGTGTGTGTGTGTAGTTTGTTCATATCTGTCTGTCCTTCTACTTATCACACTCTGTTTATTATCACTATCACGGTTGATCCAAAACTGTTCATATCTATATATCTACATATATATCTACACACACACACACTCATATATATATATATATATATATATATATATATATATATATATATATATATATATATATATATATATATTTAAAATGTGAAAATATATTTAATATATTTAATATGTGAAAATATATAGAAAATAGGAAGGAACTGGTTAGGTAAATAATCCAAATTTCTATAGTATTTTAGTTATTTTTTTTTTTTAAATAGTGCTCGATACAAAAGTAGAGCATAAATATAATTATTTATTTAAAAATATTTATTTAAGAAGTTGCAATCATATTTTTAAATAAATAATTATATATATGTGTGTGTGTGTGTGTATCATTCTCTTCATGTCTATTCACCTATTTGTCTGTCTATCTTACTTTCTTTCTTCTTTTCTTTCTTTCTCATTTCTTCTTCTCCATCATTTTCTTATTTTCTTTCTTCATTTTATACTTTTTTCTCTTCTTTTTTCTTTCTTTCTTTCCATCTTTCGTTTATATATATATATATATATATATCTGTCTTTTTTATTCTTTCGTTCTTTCTTTCTATTTTCCTTTGTTCTCTATTCTTTCTTTTCTTTTTCTTTCTTTCGTTTCCATTATTTCACTCTTCTCTCCATTCTATATGTTTTTCTTTATTTTTTCATTCCCTTTCTTTTTGTATTTAATATTCATTTTTTTCTCTCTTCTTCCATTCTTTCTCTCTTTTTTCTTTCATTCATTATATATCTTTTATTCTTTTTTACTTGACTTTTCATTCTTTCCTACCTTCTAAAATTACCATTCATTCTTTTATTCTCCATTATTTTTCTTTCTCTTTCTTTCTTTTTTAATTATTTTTCTATTTTGTCGTTCTTTACTTTCTTTCGCTTCCCCTTTTTATTCTTTTCCCTTCGCCTTTCTTTAGTTATTTCTCGAAAATATAAGATTTATGCTTTTTCCTAACAACATCTTTTCTCTTTCGTTTCTTTTCTTTCTCACCTTTTATTTTTCTTTCTTCTTTTCTTACTCGCTTTACTTTTCTTACTCTATTATTTTTCTTTTTTTTTTCTTTTTCACTCGTCGTTTTTTTTGTTTGTTTTTTTTTTCTTGTCTTTTCATAATTTTGTCCATCCCTTGAGCGATGTGCTGGCTTGCTGCTGTGTGCATGTCTGGCAGGTTATTTCTTCCTTTTACAATCAAAATGAATTCCTAACTGTGTCGCACAAATGCACGTACATACGCGAATAAATATTTACACAAAAACTTGTAAATCGCTTGACAGAAAGAAAGAAAGAACGAAAAGGCTTAGATAGACATGAAAAGAAAAACACAGATATATTGATAATGAACAGATTTAGATATATATATATATATATATATATGTATATATATATATATATATATATATATAGATACATAGATTTGAACAGACTGTTATATATATATATATATATATATATATATAGAGAGAGAGAGAGAGAGAGAGACATAGAGAGAGAGAGATATGATAACGAACAGAGAGAGATAGATAATGAACAGAAGCAGAGCGATACATACATAGATAATGAACTGACTGATATATATATATATATATATGTGTGTGTGTGTGTGTGTGTGTGTGTGTGTGTGTGTTTAGATAGATAGATTTGAACAGACTGTGATAGATAGATAGATAGATAGATAGATAGATAGATTTGAACAAACTGTGATATATCTATAGATAGATAATGAACAGAAGGAAATCGATATATATATAGGTAATGAAGTGACTGATATATATATATATATATATATATATATATGTGTGTGTGTGTGTGTGTGTGTGTATGTACAGATAAAATTGAACAGACTATGATATATATATCAAGATAGATAGATAATGAACAGACTGAGATAGATAGATAGATAGATAGATAGATAGATAGATAGATAGATAGATAGATAGATTTGAACAGACTGTGATATATCTAGAGAGAGATTTGAACAGACTGTGATCGATAGATAGATAGATAGATAGATAGATAGATAGATAGATAGATATTGAATAGACTGTGATATATCGATAGATAGATAGATAGATAGATACATAGATAATGAACAGAAGGAAATCGATACATAGATAGATAATGATGTGACTAATATATATATATATATATATATATATATAATGTATGTATGTATACATAAAATTGAACAGACTATTATAGATATATATATCGAGACAGATAGATAATGAACAGAATGAGATAGATAGATAGATAGATAGATAGATAGATAGATAGATAGATAGATAATGAAGTGACTGATATATTCGAAACTTCCGAAGATTTGTTTGCTTATTACTAAGAAAATGGCAATCATTTTTGACTCAACACAGTGATAACATGGAGAAAACATTCTTTTGAGAAGGGGGGGATTCAAACTAATTCCTCGTTTACAATGTCTCCGTCTCTGTTTTTGTGTCGGAGATTGTTTGACCAACACAAGGACTGACCAAAATTCGGATAAAAAAAACAAAAAAAAACAAATGCAAACTACAGATAAAGTTCCTTTTCTCCATCAAGTCATTCATTTCTGTAGTTCACTGCTACTAACAAGCAGAATTTTTTTTATTTCTCCTGATGATGGTCATTGCTGGCCGAAACTTGTCGAGGAAGCTAATTGAAATAATAAAACGAAAAATATTCACATACAACCCAGTGTGTCTGAAAATTTTAAATTTTTAATATTTGTTATTGATCAATCTCTCTCTCTCTCTCTCTCTCTCTATATATATATATATATATATATATATATGTATGTATGTATGTATGTATGTATGTATGTATGTATTTAAATAAAAAGAAAGAACAGTAAGATATATAATCCGGTGTTCTTATAGATATTTTATTTTTTTACAAAATAGTGCTCAATGTAAATTTACAGAGCATTAATATTATAAATTAATTGATTTAAAATATGTTTTTTCCGCTACACAGTTCTAACCATGTTTCAAAAATGGAAGCTAAAAGCCACGAATTTAATTTTGCAATTAAATTAAAGACATTAGGTCCATTTCATCCTCATATATTAAAAATGTATATATATTAAAAATGTCAATGTTTATGTAGATTAATTTAAATGAGCGATTTTTCAAAACTTAATTCTTCATCGATAAGGAGAATATTCTCTCAGGAAGTTCATTTCCGAATATGCTTCCGACTTTTTCATGTCATCATCAGATTAGGTACGGACAATTGGTGGGTTTAGTCAAATTTTAATTTCTGTTTCTTTAACTAACAATAAATAAGTCGCAATACTTTTTGTTAATGTACCAACACTTATTATTAGTTCTACGACTTTAAAACCCAAAATGTGTTCCACGCGATTCCATCACATACTTCTCACAGCTTATTTTAAACAAAGAATGCCAAAATCTTGGATCATATTTCCTGTATTTTCTCCTGAAATGAACTTCGGACAATTTCTGACTGAATGTTCTCCTCGTCCCAGAACGATTATTGGTTTTTTGGAAAAGTCGATCGTTAAAATGAGTCAACAAAGATGCCTGTCGTTTTTAATAGTATTTGCCTAGAAGAACACTTTTCAGCCTAATATATATATATATATATATATATATATATATATATATATATATATATATATATATATATATATATATGGGGGTATGTATGTATGTATGTATTGCAATTCTGTCTTATATCCTGGCCTTTTCTCTCGCTCTAGATTTTTCCACTCGTCAGCGGTTTTATCAAAGAAAAAAAAATCATAGTTTCAGCAGACATACACGCGCGTGCGCAAAAGATACATGGCATTTTTAACAAGCCCTGTAAAAAAAAAAAAAAAACATTTAAATTAAAACAATATTTTTTCTTCATCTTTTTCGCACCTGCCCTGAAACTATTACAAAAGAGGATGAAGAGTTCCCTCTAGCGGCAAATCTCACGCAATGAGGTTCGACGAGCTAAGACGCTTTTAGCGAAAAGCTAAAGTCTTTAGGCTTAAAAAAAAATCTAAACTCTTAAAAGAAGCAACAAACATTTTGTCGGCAAAAAAAAAAAAAAAAAAATCGTATTCGTAATGAATGTCGTAGCAGGAAAATCATATATTTAAAACAAAAGAAAAGCCCTGAGCGTTCAGTGTTTTGTTTAACAAATATGATATGATGTTTCTCTTTAGTATCATTCTTATGGGAATAATGGGCCATGGAAAGAAGAAGAAGAAGAAGAAGAAGAAGAAGAAGAAGAAGAAGAAGAAGAAGAAGAAGAAGAAGAAGAAGAAGAAGAAGAAGAAGAAGAAGAAGAAGAAGAAGAAGAAGAAGAAGAAGAAGAAGAAGAAGAAGAAGAAGAAGAAGAAGAAGAAGAAGAAGAAGAAGAAGAAGAAGAAGAAGAAGAAGAAGAAGAAGAAGAAGAAGAAGAAGAAGAAGAAGAAGAAGAAGAAGAAGAAGAAGAAGAAGAAGAAGAAGAAGAAGAAGAAGAAGAAGAAGAAGAAGAAGAAGAAGAAGAAGAAGAAGAAGAAGAAGAAGAAGAAGAAGAAGAAGAAGAAGAAGAAGAAGAAGAAGAAGAAGAAGAAGAAGAAGAAGAAGAAGAAGAAGAAGAAGAAGAAGAAGAAGAAGAAGAAGAAGAAGAAGAAGAAGAAGAAGAAGAAGAAGAAGAAGAAGAAGAAGAAGAAGAAGAAGAAGAAGAAGAAGAAGAAGAAGAAGAAGAAGAAGAAGAAGAAGAAGAAGAAGAAGAAGAAGAAGAAGAAGAAGAAGAAGAAGAAGAAGAAGAAGAAGAAGAAGAAGAAGAAGAAGAAGAAGAAGAAGAAGAAGAAGAAGAAGAAGAAGAAGAAGAAGAAGAAGAAGAAGAAGAAGAAGAAGAAGAAGAAGAAGAAGAAGAAGAAGAAGAAGAAGAAGAAGAAGAAGAAGAAGAAGAAGAAGAAGAAGAAGAAGAAGAAGAAGAAGAAGAAGAAGAAGAAGAAGAAGAAGAAGAAGAAGAAGAAGAAGAAGAAGAAGAAGAAGAAGAAGAAGAAGAAGAAGAAGAAGAAGAAGAAGAAGAAGAAGAATAAGAAGAAGAAGAAGAAGAAGAAGAAGAAGAAGAAGAAGAAGAAGAAGAAGAAGAAGAAAAAGAAGAAGAAGAAGAAGAAGAATCATATGAAGAAAAAGGAGAATAATTAAATGAAAAAGATGATGAAATAAAAGAAGAAGAAGATTAGTTGAAAAATGCCAAATAAAAAAAACGTTAATAATATATTTCTCTGTTAAGACTCGAGGGTATTGTAGTAAATATACTGTCGTCAGTGTTTCAATATCACACTTGGGACATTGATTTTTTTTTCTGTGACGTTTCGCAGAAATATATTTACTTTCTGAAACAAAAGAATATCATATTTTTTATTCCGAGCCATGAAAAAGATTATACACATATTTATGGATGCATATCGAGGCGTGATGGTTAACATTCCTGACTCGCAGACGAATTCGTTCATGCGGAGAGTTCGATCCTTATTAACGGCATTCAAGTGTCACCCTGTTCCTAATGAACGCAATTTTAATAAGAATCACGAAAGTACTTACCGCTAAGAGATAGTTATCAAGCCAATCACGCAGACAGGCTCGTGTCGTTAGTAAATTTATTCCTATAAACGTGGCCTTGTGTCAGACTAATTTTTGTTTAATAAATCCTATTATATTGTAATCTTAGTAAATTTTTATGAAGTTTTGAATCCATTTTCTTTTAATAAATGATAAATAAATGTTTATGTTTTATACGATTTAATATGGCTCATTAATGTAGGAAAAGAGAATATATGTTTTAATAAATCCTTTTATATTATAATGTTATATAAAATCATTAAATTTCAAATAATCATTTTTGTTTTCAGTAAATCATTTATTGAATGAAAGTGTTGAAGTATTTGTTTAATAAATCCTATTATATATGTCCCAGAATAAAAGTTTTGACGATATTTAGATTGATGTATTTGTTTAATAAATCCTACTCGTTATATAGGTAATCATTAGAGAATGAAAAGTGTTGGCGTATTTGTTTAATAAATCCTACTCGTTATATATGTAATCATTAGAGAGAATGAAAGTGTATTTGTTTTTATAAATCCTACTCGTTATATATGTAATCATTAGAGAGAATGAAAGTGAAAATAAATCCTATTCGTGAGAATTGTTGGCGTATTTGTTTAATAAATCCTATTCGTTATATATGTAATCATTAGAGAGAATGAAAGTCTTGATGTATTTGTTTAATAAATCCTACTCGTTATATATGTAATCATTAGAGAGAATGAAAGTGTTGGCGTATTTGTTTAATAAATCCTCTCGTTATATATGTAATCATTAGAGAGAATGAAAGTGTTGATGTATTTGTTTAATAAATCCTATTCGTTATATATGTAATCATTAGAGAATGAAAGTGTTGATATTTGTTTAATAAATCCTAAATATATGTAATCATTAGAGAGAATGAAAGTGTTGATGTATTTGTTTAATAAATCCTACTCGTTATATATGTAATCATTAGAGAATGAAAGTGTTGATGTATTTGTTTAATAAATCCTACTCGTTATATATGTAATCATTAGAGAGAATGAAAGTGTTGACGTATTTGTTTAATAAATCCTACTCGTTATATATGTAATCATTAGAGAGAATGAAAGTGTTGATGTATTTGTTTAATAAATCCTACTCGTTATATATGTAATCATTAGAGAGAATGAAAGTGTTGATGTATTTAATAAATCCTACTCGTTATATATAAATCATTAGAGAATGAAAGTGTTGGCCTGTTGATGTATTTGTTTAATAAATCCTACTCGTTATATATGCAATCATTAGAGAGAATGAAAGTGTTGACGTATTTGTTTAATAAATCCTACTTCGTTATATATATATGTAATCATTAGAGAATGAAAGTTTGATGTTGGCGAATAAATCCTACTCGTATTTGTTTAATAAATCCTTTGTTTAATAAATCCTACTCGTTATATATGTAATCATTAGAGAGAATGAAAGTGTTGATGTATTTGTTTAATAAATCCTACTCGTTATATATGTAATCATTAGAGAGAATGAAAGTGTTGATGTATTTGTTTAATAAATCCTACTCGTTATATATGTAATCATTAGAGAGAATGAAAGTGTTGATGTATTTGTTTAATAAATCCTACTCGTTATATATGTAATCATTAGAGAGAATGAAAGTGTTGATGTATTTGTTTAATAAATCCTACTCGTTATATATGTAATCATTAGAGAGAATGAAAGTGTTGATGTATTTGTTTAATAAATCCTACTCGTTATATATGTAATCATTAGAGAAATGAAAGTGTTGATGTATTTGAAAAATCCTACTCGTTATTATGTTTTAGAGAGAATAAATCCTATTTGTTTAATTATATATATGTAATCATTAGAGAGAATGAAAGTGTTGATGTATTTGTTTAATAAATCCTAAATTATATATGTAATCATTAGAGAGAATGAAAGTGTTGATGTATTTGTTTAATAAATCCTACTCGTTATATATGCAATCATTAGAGAGAATGAAAGTGTTGATGTATTTGTTTAATAAATCCTACTCGTTATATATGTAATCATTAGAGAGAATGAAAGTGTTGATGTATTTGTTTAATAAATCCTACTCGTTATATATGTAATCATTAGAGAGAATGAAAGTGTTGATTTATTTAATAAAATCATTGTTTAATAAATCCTACTCGTTATATATATGTAATCATTATTAGAGAGAATGAAAGTGTTGACGTATTTGTTTAATAAATCCTACCTATATATGTAATCATTAGAGAGAATGAAAGTGTTGATGTATTTGTTTAATAAATCCTACTCGTTATATATGCAATCATTAGAGAGAATGAAAGTGTTGACGTATTTGTTTAATAAATCCTACTCGTTATATATGCAATCATTAGAGAGAATGAAAGTGTTGGCGTATTTGTTTAATAAATCCTACTCGTTATATATGTAATCATTAGAGAGAATGAAAGTGTTGAATAAATCCTACTCGTATTTGTTTTAGATAAATCCTATTTGTTAATAAATTATATATATGTAATCATTAGAGAGAATGAAAGTGTTGACGTATTTGTTTAATAAATCCTACTCGTTATATATGTAATCATTAGAGAGAATGAAAGTGTTGATGTATTTGTTTAATAAATCCTACTCGTTATATATGTAATCATTAGAGAGAATGAAAGTGTTGATGCATTTGTTTAATAAATCCTACTCGTTATATATGCAATCATTAGAGAGAATGAAAGTGTTGGCGTATTTGTTTAATAAATCCTACTCGTTATATATGTAATCATTAGAGAGAATGAAAGTGTTGATGTATTTGTTTAATAAATCCTACTCGTTATATATGCAATCATTAGAGAGAATGAAAGTGTTGATGTATTTGTTTAATAAATCCTATATCGTTAAATCAATATATATGTAATCATTAGATATATGATGAAGAGAGAATGTTGATGTATTTGTTTAATAAATCCTACTCGTTATATATGTAATCATTAGAGAGAATGAAAGTGTTGATGTATTTGTTTAATAAATCCTACTCGTTATATATGTAATCATTAGAGAGAATGAAAGTGTTGATGTATTTGTTTAATAAATCCTACTCGTTATATATGCAATCATTAGAGAATGAAAGTGTTGAAATAAATCCTACTCGTTATATATGTAATCATTAGAGAGAATGAAAGTGTTGGCGTATTTGTTTAATAAATCCTACTCGTTATATATGTAATCATTAGAGAGAATGAAAGTGTTGATGTATTTGTTTAATAAACCCTAAATCCTGAAAGTCGTTATATATGTAATCATTAGAGTTTAATAAATCCTAGAATGAAATTAGAGAATGAAAGTTGATGTATTTGTTTAATAAATCCTACTCGTTATATATGTAATCATTAGAGAGAATGAAAGTGTTGATGTATTTGTTTAATAAATCCTACTCGTTATATATGTAATCATTAGAGAGAATGAAAGTGTTGATGTATTTGTTTAATAAATCCTACTCGTTATATATGTAATCATTAGAGAGAATGAAAGTGTTGACGTATTTGTTTAATAAATCCTATCGTATTATGTTCATTAAGAGAATAAATGTTGATGTATTTGTTTAATAAATCCTACTCGTTATATATGTAATCATTAGAGAGAATGAAAGTGTTGATGTATTTGTTTAATAAATCCTACTCGTTATATATGTAATCAATTAGAGAGAATGAAAGTGTTGATTTATTTGTTTAATAAATCCTACTCGTTATATATGTAATCATTAGAGAGAATGAAAGTGTTGATGTATTTGTTTAATAAATCCTACTCGTTATATAATCATTAGAGAGAATAATCATTAGAGATATGAATCATTAGATGAAAGTGTTGATGTATTTGTTTAATAAATCCTACTCGTTATATATGCAATCATTAGAGAGAATGAAAGTGTTGACGTATTTGTTTAATAAATCCTACTCGTTATATATGTAATCATTAGAGAGAATGAAAGTGTTGATGTATTTGTTTAATAAATCCTACTCGTTATATATGCAATCATTAGAGAGAATGAAAGTGTTGGCGTATTTGTTTAATAAATCCTACTCGTTATATATGCAATCATTAGAGAGAATGAAAGTGTTGACGTATTTGTTTAATAAATCCTACTCGTTATATATGTAATCAATCATTTGTTTAATAAACCTACTCGTTAGCAATCATTAGAGAATGAAAGTGTTGATGTATTTGTTTAATAAATCCTACTCGTTATATATGTAATCATTAGAGAGAATGAAAGTGTTGATGCATTTGTTTAATAAATCCTACTCGTTATATATGTAATCATTAGAGAGAATGAAAAGTGTGATGTATATGCAATCATTAGAGAGAATGAAAGTGTTGATGTATTTGTTTAATAAATCCTACTCGTTATATATGTAATCATTAGAGAGAATGAAAGTGTTGATGCATTTGTTTAATAAATCCTACTCGTTATATATGCAATCATTAGAGAGAATGAAAGTGTTGACGTATTTGTTTAATAAATCCTACTCGTTATATATGTAATCATTAGAGAGAATGAAAGTGTTGATGCATTTGTTTAATAAATCCTACTGTTATATCATGTAATCATTAGAGAGAATGAAAGTGTTGACGTATTTGTTTAATAAATCCTACTCGTTATATATGTTCATTAGAGAGAATGAAATTTGTTTAATAAATCCTACTCGTTATATATGTAATCATTAGAGAGAATGAAAGTGTTGATGTATTTGTTTAATAAATCCTACTCGTTATATATGCAATCATTAGAGAGAATGAAAGTGTTGGCGTATTTGTTTAATAAATCCTACTCGTTATATATGCAATCATTAGAGAGAATGAAAGTGTTGACGTATTTGTTTAATAAATCCTACTCGTTATATATGCAATCATTAGTGAAAGTGTTGATATTTGTTTAATAAATCCTACTCGTTATATATGTAATCATTAGAGAATGAATTATGTATTTTGTTTAATAAATCCTACTCGTTATATATGCAATCATTAGAGAGAATGAAAGTTTAATAAACCTACTCGTTATATATGTAATCATTAGAGAATGAAAGTTTGATTATTTGTTTAATAAATCCTACTCGTTATATATGTAATCATTAGAGAGAATGAAAGTGTTGACGTATTTGTTTAATAAATCCTACTCGTTATATATGTAATCATTAGTTTGTTTAATCATTAATAAATGAAAGTATGATGCCTTACTCGTTATATATGTAATCATTAGAGATGAAAGTGTTGACGTATTTGTTTAATAAATCCTACTCGTTATATATGAGAATCATTAGAGATTTGAATGAAAGTGTTGACGTATTTGTTTAATAAATCCAACTCGTTATATATGTAATCGTTAGAGAGAATGAAAGTTTCGACGTATTTGTTTAATAAATTCATTTACGTCATCTCCCGTTACAGCACAAATTTGGTTCACTAAAATTTCTGGCTTTTCCTAAAGCTATAATTACTGTTGAAACGGAAGCGATTTTAAACTGTTGACGCGCTAAAATATTAACGAGAAGACATCTTTTCGGATTTCATTCTCGTATGAATTCTGTTCAGGCGTTTTTGGAAAGTGATACGGATGCTTGGCTCAGCGTCTCTGACATAAAGTTAATTAATCTGGCTTTGCTATTTGAACATTAATCTAAATAATGAACGGCAAATCTGTCTATTCATATGTTTGTCTGTAAACCCGTCTAACTCGGGCCTCACTTGCTCTACAAAACATATTTTACCTTTTTGGAATGAGGATGATCCGGGGATTGAAAATCTGCCCTTCTGGTGCTTGAACATCCGGTATTGGAATTTGTCTCCTGGTGAGGAGGGAAAAGTTAAAAATTCAAATTTTAAAATAACTGAAAAAAATTAGCGCGTTTAAAAGTTTTTAATTCATATTGAGTTTAAAGTAACAAAAACTCATTGTGAATTTAAAAAATGTCTTTTCAAAAATGTCAAGTAATCAGAGTTAAATTCAGAGGTTTCGTAACGTGAGGTCTTGAAGTTCCACGGAGTTATGTAATCTGAAGAACTCAATTTTCGGTCTGAATTGGAAATTCAGTCTGAACTGGAAATTCAGCCCAAATCGGCCTTTGACTCAAATATTGGTTTCAGCCCAAATCGGACTTCCAGCCCAAATCGTAGTTTCAGCCCAAATCGGACTTTCAGCCCAAATCGTAGTTTCAGCCCAAATCGGACTTTCAGCCCAAATCGTAGTTTCAGCCCAAATCGGACTTTCAGCCCAAATCGGACTTTCAGCCCAAATCGTTTTCAGCTTTCCCCAAATCGTAGTTTCAGCCCAAATCGGACTTTCAGCCCAAATCGTAGTTTCAGCCCAAATCGGTCTCTTTGGTCGGATTTGAACTTATTAACGGAATTGGATTTAAATTGAGGTTTTGAAGTTCCATGGAGTGAATTAAATGAATTCAAAGTTATTTCTTCAAAATTATCATTGCTGTTTTCTAAGCTGTAACAGAGGTCTGTTTTACTTTAGGCCTACGCAAAAGCTAGCTTAAAAGTCCTCACAACGTGTGGCTTTTAAGCTAGTATTAAATAACTGGACCATTTGCAAAGAGATCTCGGATATTAAAAAAAAAGTTGTCAAAATCAAGTAAGTACACGTTATTTGGAGATTGTTTCAAAAGAGGATGAAAACTCTAACACCGTAAACTGAATGGGCATTGCAATAACAAAATATGCCTTCAAGAATCTAAGGAAAGCCAATCGTTATATTATGTCTTATTATTCCCATACATGGACAACAGAATGAGATCAATCTACCCTCGTACATAAAATAAAGGGAATAGTTCAAAATTCTCCGAGGGTTATCCGGATCGACAGGCCGCATAAGTAGGATGGTTGGAGTAACAGTATGGGCATGTAGCCGAGTGGTTAGAACGATGGCATTCTGACCATGAATCCCCGGTTCGAATCTCACCATGGTCGATTTGTCAGGAAGGAGACATTCTGATGTTATCGGACTGGGGGTGCGGCATCTTTGGAAAGTGCCTGAGCACCATACCACGGGTTGACCCAAGCCTTGTGAGTGAAACTGGGTGGCCGTCAATAGCTGTCACAAGTCATCGTGGCCGAGGACTTGAGCGTGCTGGCCTTGTTTAAATTGTTCATCACGCTAGATAACACGCTCTTTCCAAGAAACTGTAACGAAGGTCTGCTCAGCATAGTTGCAGTATAAACCACAGCTGGGCTCGGTGGGTGTTGAATAAACACAAATACGCCTGAGCAAGCGTCTGCAATAGGGATTGGCTAGCCACTCTAGTAGACTAGTAGACGAGTATCCTCGAATATGAGTGACCAGCTATATATATATATATATATATATATATATATATATATATATATCAGAGATAGAGCATATGTAAATATAAATATGAAAGTGAACATTGAAGTCAACACTCAGAGGCGACAGGCTGTTTCATGCTGGACGCAATCGTTAGGCGGCCTGACGATTGCGTGCAGCATGAAACAGCCTGTCGTCTCTCGTGTGCTTCAATGTTTAATGTTTATATATATATATATATATATATATATATATATATATATATATATGTACTAAAAAAGTAATACTCGTTTGGAAAAAAACTCAGATAGCTCAACTTGTAGATATGTCAAAACAAATCGGTACCCGAGGAAAAAATTTGAAATAAAAAAAAAACTAAAAATATCCGAACAAGGCAAAATAAATTGTCCAGTGCCTTAAGTCTTTAGTCCAAAGCAAAAAGAAACCCAAGCGTGTAGTAAGATTCAAACGTAGAGTGCTCAATACGCTAAGTAGAGCGTAAATAACTAAAATAAATCCTAAAAGGCCAGGAAAATCTACCTCGGTTTCAGCCTGGAAAACTTACCTAGGTTTCAGCCAGGAAAATCTACCTATGTTTCAGCCTGGAAAACCTACCTAGGTTTCAGCCAGGAAAATCTACCTATGTTTCAGCCTGGAAAACTTGCCTAGGTTTCAGCCAGGAAAACCTACCTCGATTTCAGCCTGGAAAACTTACCTAGGTTTCAGCCAGGAAAATCTACCTAGGTTTCAGCCTGGAAAACCTACCTAGGTTTCAGTCAGGAAAACCTAGCTAGGTTTTCAGCCAGGAAAACCTACCTAGGTTTCAACCAGGAAAACCTCCCTAGGTTTCAGCCAGGAAAACCTACCTAGTTTTCAGCCTGGAAAACCTACTTAGTTTTCAGCCAGGAAAGCCTACCTAGTTTTCAGCCAGGAAAACCTACCTAGGTTTCAGCCCTCCCTAGTTTTTCAAAAACCTACTTGGTTTTCAGCCAGGAAAAGCCTCCTAGTTTTCAGGAAAACCTACCTAGGTTTCAGCCAGGAAAATCTACCTAGGTTTCACCTAAACGGATCTTCAGAGTAAGCCTGTTTACCCTGAAGATCCGTTTAGGTGAAACATAGGTAGGTTTTCTTGGCTCTTTAGGATTTATTTTAGTTATATGTATGTATGTATCCGTTATTGTGACAATGACAGAGATGAGGACAATATCCATGTGTAAACAGTGGTAACTACACATCCTAGAAATTGAGACGGGTATTGTAAAGATATACAGATGACACTTTGTTGATGGCAGACACAGAAAGAAACGACAAGAATTCGTACAGAAGGTAGTAAAAGATTACTAAAGACGAAGTATCAATTATAAGGAGAGAGAGAATGTGTGGTCGTTAGTAAAAGGAAAAGTTGATTTCGGCGTCTCCAATTCGTACTTCACTTTTTGCTCTGTTCCTTTTGCTGTCAACTATACGAAGTCTAATAAAAAAAAAAAAAAAAAAAACTACAATACATATCAATTCGGCATTTAATCTCCTTCGAAGTAGTCCTCTTCTGAATCCACCCACTGTATATGCTTTCATTAATTCCATTAATGGAAGCTTTCCTAGAACTCCTTTTTTGGAACAGCGAGCTTCAGCCTCGTCGTATTCTCTTGGACTTTCTCGAGGTTTTGAAATTTTGTTCCTTTCAAGTGGCATTTGATTTTTTTTTTTTTTTTTTTTTGATGAAAAAGTCGCAAAGGGCCAGAACTGGGGAATATGGTAGTTGTCGAACCTGGGCGATGTTGTACTTGGTCAAAAACAACTACACAAGCGATGGTCACTGACAATCTCTGTGGTGTGGTGAGACAACCACACTCGACACACTTTCCTTCCAGGCATTGCTATAAACAACGGAAGTGAGCAAGAACTTTATACCTTGGTGTGCATGCGCGACAGGCTTCAAGGTCAATCTATGCCAAGCAGTTTCCTTCTGCGTACCTTAGCTCTGTTACCATAGCAACAGCTCCGATTCTTTTTTATAAGACCTTGTACACTCTGTCTACTTACAATTGATGGTTAGACCTTTCTTCTCCTTTTCTTTTTCTACTTTCTCTGGTTAATATTTCATTATTACTATAGGTATTAAAACAACGTTTCCTAAGACTTTTGTCAAGTATTTTATTTGAGAATATTGCAGATATAAAATTCAATATGTGTTTTCGTTCTATTGTCTTCGCAAGGAGACAAAAAATATCAGACGAAGATAATGTATTGCTACATCTTTACTGAACGTTAAGAATCCTTTCTCTTGTTTCAGAGTAAAATGTCATATGTCTTTATTGTAAAAGTGTAGTGAATAGAATTAGTCTCCTGGCTATTTTTAAAACTTGTTTTCCACTCTTAAAAACATAGCTTATTTTTATTTATTTATTTATTTATTTTTTTTTGGTTGCTTTGTTTAACGTCTTAAACAAGTTTTGTTTAATTTATCTAAAAAAGAAATGTTTTCCGAATGTCAAACAGGGTATTGACATAATCTACAGTAGGTTTTATTATTATTATTTTTAATTTTTAAAATAATTATTCAGAATATGAGGCTAAGTTAAAAAAAAAAAGAAAAAAAGAAAAGTATATTCAAAAAGACTGGGCGCCATTTTTTCTGCGTGATTAAAACAGGATTTCTAGACAAAAGCCGAACGGTGTTAAGTCACGTGATACGAACTGGACCTGTGGGAGGGAAATTTCCACTTTTGTTTTGTTTTAACCAATCGCTCTTCTTTTCTTGTTTCGCTTTCCTAAACGCAGCAAATTTATGAAACTTTTTTTTTCCTTCTTCTTCTACTTCTTCATCTTACAATTAAGAACTTTGCAGCATTTCGTTATTTCACAATTATCTTCGGGTGGTCGAACTAAGATTGTCTTCTCACATATTTTATTTCTGGTGTGCAGAACAGAGGAAGCGTTTCGTCACGAAACAACTAAAAGTCAAGAATTTCTCTTCATAAAGCTCTTTCGAAATTCCACATTTGTCTCTTGCATATATCTAATGCTCTTCATATTTATCTATCTATGTTTATACGTTCTTTTTATATATCTATCTATCTATCTATCTATCTATCTATCTATCTATCTAGTTCTTCATATCTACCTCGTTTTATTAACATCCATAACATAATTTATTCATATCTCACTCGTTACGTCTATCTATCTATCTATCTATCTATCTATATTAACATAATTTTCATAATTTGCTCTTATTCTGTTATGTTCATATCTATCTATCTATCTATCTATCTACATATATATATATATCGACGTAGCACCCACGAGTCTGCCTTGCGCTTGAGAGCCATGATGCAAGGCAAAAAGATCCCCACAAAACGACACAAACGAGAGAGAATGTAACACAATCCAATATGGTGTACAGCTGTTGAAGAAACAACGCCATCTTCCTCGTGTGACGATGTATTATGCAATAGGAGACGCCGCCCTAACCACAATAATCCGTACGTTGTGTCCGACGTGACCTGAGGACCTTCTGTATATATACGCATATATATATATATATATATATATATATATATATATATATATATATATATATATATATATATATTGTATTTGTTTCTTTATATTTGTTTCAGTCTCTTTATATCTATCCCAGGGCTTCTATCTTGGTCTTTTTTCGATCTCAAACTTTGCATGTTTATCTATCTATCTATCTATCTATCTATCTATCTATCTATCTATCTATCTATCTATCACCGAATGTATCTATTTATCATGTTCTTCATGTCGATCTACCTCCGCATGTATCTATCTTGTTCTTCATATCTATCTATCACTCTCTTTCTCTCCCTATATATATATATATATATGTGTGTGTGTGTGTGCGCGCGCGCAAATATATAGAAATATAGGAAAGAATACGTTAGATAAATAATCCGAAGTTCTTCAGTATTTCTGTTTTTATTTTTAAAAAAACAGTGCTCAATACATAAATAGAGCCTAAATTATAATTATTTTTTAAAAATATGATTCCTTCGCTACCTAAGAGTTCTCATGTTTCAAAAACAGGAGCCAAAGCCAAAGCCAGTATAATTATTAAAATTAAATTGAATTAAAGTATCAAGCTCTGTTTCATCCTCAAACGAAATTTTTGGTACCTCTATATACCTCTATATATTTATATATATATATATATTTTATTAAACACATTTTTTATATTTAACGTTCTTTTATATATATATATATATATATATATATATATATATATATATATATATATATATATTAAGTCGGACAAAGTCCAACAATTTACTTTATTAAAGACATTTTTATGTCTATAAAACATAAAAATTTTAATAAAATAAATTGTCGGACTTTGTCCATTTTTAATATATATATATATATATATATATATATATATATATATATATATATATATATATATATATAAATATATATATATATATATAAAATGGATTAAGTTTGACAGTTATTTAATGTTTGCTGTTTATACGTTATTTTTATACATACAATTTATTCAAGTAAATGCACTGTTTTTAATTAAACAATATTAATTACATTTACCGGCCTGAATGTTCAAGAAATTTCGTAGAAAATATGCGTTCTCCGTCAGTAATCGAACCTGTATTCCTATAAGGAAACTGTCATTTGATCATTTAAACACACAATTTATATCATTTACGTTTAAGATGTGTTTTGTGAGCAGATATGATCGATCGAGAAAAATCGATGATTGTACGTTTAAAAACAGTCATTTAGACTTTACTAAACCGACACTTCTCTATAGTTAAATGGTATACCACGTCAGACCAAATGACGGTTTCCATACGAGTATAAAGTCGGAGAACGCATATTTTCTACGAAATTTCTCGAACATTTAATCTGGTAAATGTATTTAATACTGTTTAATTAAAACAGAGCATTTACTTAAATAAATTGTATCTATAAAAATAACGTATAAACAGAATATATATATATCTTCTGTGTATATATATTGGGGCAGCAGCTCGTTATTCAAACGGATATTGTTAAATATATCAGACAATGAATGTCTGTTATGTTTGGTCATGAGCCGTTCTGAACTTCGTATGGTTGCTTTAATTTCGGGTGAAAATAAGAACAGAAATTGTCCAACATTTGGATATTTTTTATAAAGCTGTTTCTTGATCTAAGTTTTCGGCTCACATGAGCCATCATCTAAATGTCCGTATGACCACAAATAAATAATTTTACCTTCCATTTTTCAAATTTCGTCTTTCTTCACTCTCTCTCTTTATCTCTCTTTCTATTTCTTTCTGTCTCTATCTAACCTTTTAGTTCATTCCTATCTATCACCGTATATTCCTATCTATTTATCTCGTTTTTTATTTTCTATCTATCTATCTATCTATCTATCTATCTATCTATCTATCTATCTATCCCAGTATATTCCTATCTATTTATTTCGTTCTTCATATCTATCTATCTATCTATCTATCTATCTATCTATCTGCCTCTCTGTATGATTATTTATTTCCTTTACCCTCTCAGATTTTAAAATAAACAATTTTATTTTCCATTTTTCTAATTTCGACCCTCTCTCTCTCTCTCTATTTATCTCTCTTTCTCTTTCTTTCTCTTTCCCTCTGTCTCTATCTAATCCTTCTCGTTCATTTCTCCTTATTTTCTCCTCTCCTTTCATTTCTATTTTTACTCTCACTTTCTCTCTCTTTCCTTTTTTTTTTTTTTCTCGTTTTCTTTCCCTATCCCTTCTGGCACTTCTTTCTTTTTCTTTCTCTTCACTTATTCTGTCCCTTTCTCTCTCTCCTTCTTACACACACACTTTTCTATCTATAATTTTACGATAAGTTGGTTGACATTTTAATAAGTTATTACCTATAATTATAAAACATTAATATATACGAGGCCGGATCAAAAAGTATCGGGACTGTCGCTATCACAGAACTTAAGCATAAACCTTGTTTTATTTCGAGTAGAAAACCCGAAAATAAATAAGATTTATAGTATACGATATAATTTTAGAAACTATTCAGTCATTTATCGTCGGGGGGTAATTAAAATGTATAAAGATTTTGTTATGTCTTCATTGCATTAAATGAAGATAACACAATCAAGAAATACTATGTCGCTTGGCTGCGACATAGTCTTCCTGAAATAGTTAGTAAACAGATAAGCTAGATCTCTAACTCTTTATTAGTTTACTTTTTCCACTGATGATTCTCGGTGTCAGTCTATATATATTTCGACGAGTCCAAGTCCTCTTCCTGGAGAAGTGTGTTCATCTCCACAACACCCGCTCCTTTTAGATATGCACTTTCTTTAATCGATACTTTTTCCAACATGAGC
>CAHIKZ030000364.1:1955000-2024711 GCA_903632075.3 Acanthosepion pharaonis | reverse complement strand
CCTATCAGTCTACTACCAAGCAGCCTTTAAAGATTCAATCAACGCCGAAGTAGTTGCTCCCCTAACATCCCATGATCTGCTCTCTGATGAGAAATATTGTTTTCGTTTTGCCGGTTCTACAGCAGATGAGCGAGTTCCACCTACCACGACGTTGGTATTGGGCATCATCACAAAATTAGACTGTCATAAGGCTAGCGGTGGAGACGGTATACCAGACATTGTCCGGAAGAAATATTTTCTTGAACTGGCCCCTACCCTCTCCAAATTACATATCTACTGCCTCAATGAATCTTGCTTTCTGTGCTTTTACCATTAAACAGTTAGAGTTGGAATTCAGATTACCGATTCCTTTTTGGAGCTGATAACTACTATTACGCTATCCGTATATCCCTTTATTATATATATATATATATATATATATATATATATATATATATATATATATATATATAAGCATTGTAACCCGTCTTCGACTGGGTCTTTCATTACTGGCAATTTAACAGTTTAATTTTAAAGTCAGCTCACCCTAAAATCAATATTAGTAACTGCAATTGCATGCAACTGCATCACTTCCCAAAAATGGGGTAATATTTTAAATGGGACCATGAAAATTACCGTTTTTGCGTTCTTACTCTTGCTTCAGTCTCACGCACAGCAGCAGTTGAAGAGGCGTTTCTTTTCAACCGTTGACTCCCTTGATCATCATTTTCAGCCTTGCGCGCAGAAGCGTTCAAGTATGCTCTTCTAGAAAGCCGATGACTGCGTTTATTTTTTATTCACATAGTTGACCTGGAGGTAGAGGTTTTGCGAACTAGGAAAGTTTTTTTCTTTGTTTGCATATCTAAGGCAAGTATAAATTGTTAAATGGAATGCGAGGGCAAGTACCAGAAGAGAACTCTGTAAGCGACAGGGATCACTAAACTCAAATAAATTCATGAAAGGCTGGAACAATAAATGTTGAGTAATAAAAAAGCACGCATACTAATGACTACGGTGAATTCAATGCAAAAACTGGCAGGGCAATAAAATAAATTAAACGCCATGATAGTAACGCCTTAAAATTGTAGTAGTAGTCTTTATGTAACGGAAAAGTTAACCTCACTTTAGAGAGATTGAAACCTTGGCCAAGAGAAGCGGAATGTGTAATTTAGACTCAAAACCGGCATTGAAGAATTATCTATCAAACAAAAAAATAATCATTGAAATTGGATGAAAACTATGGAAACGCATAAACAAATTCCTATCTCTCTCTCTCACACACACACAGACACACACATTTTGAGATTGATAGATATAGATAATATTATTATAATAATTTAAACTATTTATTTTTATTAAAGTTTTTATGAATGATATATATCCAAGAAGATATAGTAAATAGTAAAACGTTGCTGAGAGTTGTAATGAACAGGGTGTAGTTGAGAACCATTGCCGGTAACAATTTGAACTCAAAACTGGCATTGAAGAATTATCTATAAAAAAGAAATCATCGAAATCGGATGAAAAATGTGGAAAAGCATAAACAACATCCGATCACGCACACGCAAACGCGTACACACACATTTTGAGAATTATAGATATGCAGGTGTACATTCGCATGCATCCGTTCATTGCTATACAAAGAGGAGCACACACGCAAACGTCTGTTTTTACGTGTCTTATGTCTCTGTCTATTTGCGTTTCTGTGGTTCTTTGTATCAAGCGAAATTTTCGGGGTTATTCCATATGATCTATTACTTGTTTCCAATCATAATTGATTTTGATTTATATATGTATTATTTTATCTTAAGTGGTACGTCCATATTTATTTCCCTGGAGAACGTGATCTCATTCTTCTTCTTCAAGATGTTTCTAGAACTGGTCGGCGATAGACAAATTGAGCGAATTCGGGTTATAGAAGCAATTATATCAAGAAATATAAGGATTACGTTCATTTAATTACCTCCCTCTGCAAGAAGCTTGAATTAACGCTGTATATCGTTCCGAATTAATGTAAACTTTATACATTACTCCAAGACGAATTCAGTTAATATTATATAATAGATAATAAGGCATAGCGGTGCAAATGGTTGGTAAGATTCGCAACATATCATCCACTGGTGAACATTTAATATTGAATTATTTTATTTATTTATACAATATTCATTAATTTTTATATTAGATTGTTACATATATTCATTCGTCTTTTTCTGTTGTTCTACGAATGATCGTGAAGAAGAATCTCTCGTAGCATCTTGTGGTTATTTTGTGAAACTTTTTTATAACGACATTCAGATTAGGAACCCCTTTGAGTCTCCAACGGCCGAAACGTCCTGAATATGACAATATAATTGAAGACAGTAGTTGAAACAATGTATGTACGAGTTCAACTTTTAGGTCAGGTGTGAATTATGTATATCATGACAAGAATAATAGACACTGATATTCAGTTCGCATTTAATCACATTTATTTTCAGTTTGCAATTAAAATCAACACGTTATTTCTTTAACATGTTGTGAAGTAAATTACTTCAAAATATTTTTCTATAACAGATTAGAATGATGCGATATGCTGAAATTATTATTTGTCATGGAAATCTAAAGTAAAAGTTAATAGTAATCGAAATATTAGCCGTTTCATCATTCATTGACCGAGCAGATAGTGCTACGTTGAGTTGAAATTTATTAAATCTTTCTCTTGAAATAATTCTTCAGTGAAAGAGGTTTCTCTTGTCCAGTTATTGTTTATTCCAGTATTGATAGAGGCACACGCACAAAACAAATAAAAAAAAGAATAGTGAAAAGAGGACTGATTGACTGTCAGCTTAATGGACACACTCAAAATATTGATAGACACATAGAAATTTTGATCGATAAATATGTACAGACCTTATGATTAACGAGTTGCAAACAAATAGATAGGATATACAGATGTATAGAGACAATCTCTTGATTAATCCAAAGAGAAAAATGCTATATCAGACATCACGATTGGAACCATTATATATATATATATATATATATATATATATATATACACACAAGTGGCAATGTTGCGTTAATCTAGTTAGAGTATTACTATTATGTGGGAGCTATTTCTGGGAGTTATGCACCCTTGTGCAAATTAATTAAAACAAAATGTATAACTCCTTTATTTTTCTCGTATTTTTCCAATGAAACATGACTCAGTACTTCGTATGTCCATTCCACGAAGTCTTTTCTTGCAGATTGACCAAATTCTCGATTGGACTGACATCAGTAGAGTTTCCAGGTCAATATGTAGTAATTTGATTTTTTGACTGTTAAGGTTTACCAACGTGTCCGTGCAGCTTTACAATTTTCGTACGCTTCCTTGGAGTAACATGTATCGCAGACAATAGCCAAATAGGAAAACGAATCGACAGTCGAGACAATAGTGTCAGGGCGTGTTAAAAATCTGATGCTATAACGGATGTCGCAATGTTTTTCAAGGCCAAACAAATTTCATCATACTTCTCGAAAATAGATCCATATTACTGCACACGACTGCAAATGACTTAATCCGAGGAACAATTAGAAATGGATTACACACTGTCGTTTCAGTGGGACTAAAACTTAGCGTATGGTGAAGGAAAGTAAACTAACAGGGTTGTTTTAATTTATTTTCACAAGCGTCTACGTAGGAGATATTTTAATCTGCATTAACAGTTTGCGTATAAATAAACATTCGACATTCATTGCTACGTTCATTTAATTTTTTTAAAATCTTCCTATTAAAATAAGTTTTCAGAGAAATATTTTCTTAAGTTTAGTTTTTGTTATTGACCTTTCCAGTATTAATGGTGATTGCCGTCCTAAACTTTTGTTTGAAGAAGTGTGGAATGGCAACATGTCGATTATGTTATTTTCTCCTCGAGTTACACGTGAAATTCATTTAGTTCTTGCTGATGTAGAATGTCTTCAAGGGACGTGATATCTGTTAATTGTTACAATACTTTGTATGTGACTTTCTGGTGCCAATTCCCGAGGTATAAACATGAGTGGTGGTCCTTGCTGAGGCCTACAAGCTTCATTCGCTCAAAGCCATTTTTAATCATTGATTTGAAAAAAAAAAAAAACCAAAAAAAAAAACGTTTGTATACAACCCCTACACATTAAAGGTTTAGTATAGCGCTATAAAATACTAGACGCATAAACCATTACATTTGTCATTTGTAGTGTATATGCGGGGTGCGATGGGTAAGTTGTCGCTATGTATTATTTTTAATTTTGTGCATGCGCCTTGTTTGTTTATTTTTGTTATTTTTTGTCGACTATGCAGTATAGTAGGGTCAGTTGGGCACCATCTGTGAGAAAAAGAGCACCATGAGGCAATTCACTCCGCCAGAAATTTCGAAACGGCATGCTGTACTGCTTGTCATTAGAGCCGGATGTTCCAATTCAAAACTTTCAGTGTGCTTCGATGTCAATCTGATAACAGTGCAGAGGATTCGGAAAGAGTTGGATGAGTCTAATTGTGATTACAAAGGTACAGCATCTTGGAAATATCACTATTCTGATAAGTACTGCCGAATTTGTTGCTGGGAACATCAGACTCTACAGGGAAGACCACATCAAGTGCCTTTAGGCGATAGCCCTGCTCTGGGTCAAGAAGGTGTTTGCTGGAAGACCCTATCTCTAGCAAGAGGAATCTGCACCACGCCACACAAGCAAAAGAACCCAGTTATGGCTCTCATAGAATATGTACGACCGCATCACCCGTTACATTTTTGCCACCTTCTTGATTATAATGTCTGGGGTGCAGTTGAGCGAGAAACCAACACAACTCCTTGTAAGATGAAAGATGAACTGAACGCAAGAATTATGACAGCAATCACCAACTTAAACAAGGAGACCGTCCAGTAGAGATGCAAGCCATACCAAAGTAGTCTGGACGCCGTAGTTAGATCCAATGGCGATTTAATTGAATATATTCACTCTTTAATATTTCGAGATAGTTTTGAAAATATATCTGTTAAAATGAGATGTCAATGTTATTTTTATTTATAGAGAACATAGATGGCAAGAGAGTTAAACGAAATTAGAGAGGCACTTGGTGAGACTATGAATTGATGTCAGAATGGAGGAAGATGTAGTAACGTGAGAAAACGGCTAAGAGCCGTAGGAGATGTGTATGTTCAAGTGTGTGCGTGTGTATGTTCAAGTGTGTGCGTGTGTATGTTCAAGTGTGTGCGTGTGTATGTTCAAGTGTGTGCGTGTGTATGTTCAAGTGTGTGCGTGTGTATTTGGTTTAGTTTTGTTTATTTTGTTTTAAGGCATATCTACACCTCAATGGATTATTGAATGCCGACAAGAATTTTAGGATGGTTCGTATGAATAAAATATGTATTCTTTGTAAGAAATCAGTTTTTTAGAATGTATTGCTGGTAATAGTATATTTTTTTCAAAAATATATTGCTTGTAACATTTTTTTTATTCTTTAAAAATGTATTACTGGTAATATTTCTTTTTCTTCAAAAATTTATTGCTGGAATTTTTACTATAAAAATCTATTTTTTATACTTTCATAGTGTTTTGTCCCCAGTTTGGGGTCAACTAGTTTGTCAAAGCTGAGAACCTGACAGGTGTTACCACACCGCGTCAGGGTGGACCTGAGAACAACAGCAATTAAGGATTGTTCTACGCTCCTCAAAATCTCTCAATAAGAAGCCTTGCTGCCAGATGGTGTTTATCATCACACACAGGACTGTGTGTGATTGTATGTGTGTGTGCGTATGTGTTTGGTTTTGTTTATTTTGTTTTACAGCATAGCAACCTCAATGTGTTATTTAATGTCGATGAGATTTTTAGGATAGGTTCGTATGAATAAAATATATATTCTTTGTAAGAAATCAGTTTGTAGAATATATTGCTGGCATTTTTTACGAAAATGCCAGCAATATAATTTTTTTTTTTTCAAAAATGTATTGCTGCTAATATATTTATTCTTCAAAAATCTATTGCTGGGATTTTTACTAAAAAAAAATTATTTTTATACTTACAACGTCATTTGGCCTCAGTTTTGGGGTCAACTATTTGCCTAGAGCTTGGACACTAACAAGTACCGATACCGAATGTAATTTATCGTCATACCCAGGAGAAGTGGGTGTGTGTTCGTGCTTGCGTGCGTGTGTGCGTATTTGTGTGGGTGTCTGTATGTGTCTGAGTGTTTTTATCCCCGTTTTAATTTTACTAGCGTATAGTTTTTTATTTCAAAAAAGAAATAAGTTGTAATCGAAATTGATCTGGTATGTTTATTTTCCGACGGGTTCAGTTCGGTTAGTAGAGTCATGATTGTATTTTTCTTTGTCCCGTTCTATATCATGATCTGGTGTGCGCAGAGGGCAGTGATTATTTGCGCGAAAATTAGCCTCTAATGACAGTCGAATTCGTTGCGTTCTCTTCCGTGCAAATACCACTGGGAAAGGTATGGATCCATTTATTCACCTCTCAGGTTGTAGAATGGATTGCGCTTTATAGCTTTGGTTGGCATCTAGTATAAAAGCTAATGCTGAATTAAAACCGTGATGGGCGTGATGCCGTCAACACCAACCCATAAAATTATGCTTTCTCCGGAAACCACATCAGTAACAAATAGCGGGGTGAGGATCTTACCGACACTACTTCTCTAAACCATCATCAGATATTTGACTAAGTATCTTAGCTGCTTCGTCTTTCAACAGCGGACGGAAAGTGCGACACCTAAATCTGCAGTTGTACTGGAATAGAGAAAGATGCCTTCCAAAAGCTAAACAAAATATTAAAAAATAAAAATATTTCGTTAGAAATACAGAAAAAAATGACTGAAACTGTTACATAAAATCCGCCCTCCTATAAGGTAGTGAATGCTGGACAATGAATTCAGAGATTAAAAGAAACTTGAAGCAGCAGAAATATTGTTTACTGAAGGATGCCGAGAAAGCTATGAATCGAACACGCGAGCAACGACGAGTTTTAGTGAAAATGGAAACTTTTACTAACAACAGGAATGGTTGAAATTTCTGTTTCACATAAGGAGGAAAAGTGGCTTGGAAAAGTCGATCCACATATGACATTAAATGCAAGAAGGAAAGAGGAAAAGAACGCATAGTGAGCTTGCATAAAGTGATGGAGAATTAGTGGTGAGGAGAGATAAAAAATAACAAAATTTATTAAGGCCCACTAAAGACAGGGAATTGTGGGAAAACATAATCGCCAATCCCCTGAAAGGACAGAAGACGAAGACTACGACGACTACGAAGAAGACGACGAAGAAGAAGAAGAAGACGACGAAGAAGAAGAAGAAGAAGAAGAAGAAGAAGAAGACGAAGAAGAAGAAGAAGAAGACGAAGAAGAAGAAGAAGAAGACGAAGAAGAAGAAGAAGGAGACGAAGAAGAAGAAGAAGGAGACGAAGACGAAGAAGGAGACGAAGAAGAAGAAGGAGACGAAGAAGAAGAAGGAGACGAAGAAGAAGAAGGAGACGAAGAAGAAGGAGATGAAGAAGAAGGAGATGAAGAAGACGAAGACAAAGTGTGGTCATTTAAATAAGCAACAAATGCAGGGTAGTTGGAAAGAATCTCTCCACCCCCCCATTTCAAATTACTAATAAATTTATTTATTATTGATTGTTTTATAAAACATGTTGTATTTTGAACAAATTATGTTATAAATAATATAGAGTGTTAGACTGTACATAACCAGCAGCAGCAGGTGGTGGTATTTAATTTTGGTCTCTGGGTAAAATCCTTGAACATTTCCTGGAAATTTTGTATATTTTCGCCCAATCTGGATGTTGAATGACGACCGCTATTTTCACTATCACCGATCTCGTACGCTTGGAAAATTAATTTCTGATGGTTTTGCCATCTACTAAAGTAAGAGGTCCATAAACATTACGCCACCATCTCTGGACTACGGACTGCCACACTTAGTAACGGGGCGCTAGCCGAGCAAGCTCTTGCAGTGTCAGGTACTGTGGCAGTTTGGGCTACATTTGTCACTTTCATATAAAAACAGAAATTAGTAATTAAATTCTTCCAAACTAGCCTAGCAATCTATTTCCGAATACACGTGATCTTTTTTCTTTCGGCCGACAGTTTATATTATTTCATAAGCCGCAGTTTTCCGTGCCGTATCCCTAAAAAAATGGGCGTCCAATTAATACTCTTCACAATTCTCTATCATCTGCAGTCCTATGTAATGTTTGTCTTATTATCCTTTTATTCTCTGTCATCCGTCAACATAATGTTGTTTGGAAGGTTTCTCGTTTCCCTCTGACCATTTTGCCTTCAGCATGTACCCATAGTGCCAATATTTCGCAAACTTTCATTACATATCCTAGAAATACCAACGGTTTCATACTAACTGGAATTATGTTTTTCTGCTGGTTGCAATTTTCCTTAAAACTTCCTTGTTGCTTAAATGATCCGACCATGTTATTCTTAGAATGCTTTTGTAAAATCAAAATTTTGTTTATTTCTATTACGTGGAAATACCCTTGGGAAAGATACGACTTCACCTCTTATAACCTCTTCTATGATCTAGTTACTTGTATCCGTTAATCATAATTAGCACCAAAAAGGTTTTACCATATAAAAGTATTTCTCTGTCTATGAATAATCTGCAAGTGGTTGATAAGACGATAAAAACACAAATCAACTAAACAATCTTCTTTTGTAATAAAACTGTTCCCTATTTACTGCCATATGGAAGGATTAGTATGAAATAACAGTTCAGTAGTCTTTTTCGTTTCTAACAAAGTTCTCTTGTTTCTGTTGGGAAGTATTTAAATATAATCGATATCTTTAAATGTGATTTTAAGCTTCCATCTTCCATCGTTTCCTTACACTTGTTGAATCTACTTTAATAGAAAATGTTAAATTATTTTTGTCTAGAATCGTTAGCTCAAAATTTATTATTATATTAGGATTCCTAAATATGATTATTATCAATCCATTTACAGTGTTTCTTTCTTTGATTACTTTTTCATTAATTACTAAACGTGAGTACGTAGGATGCTGCAAGGTAAATAAGAACTAGAACGACATTCTAAACGAGACAGCTGAAATTCTTGAGATGTATGAGCAGAAATGAAGGTCTGGAAACATTAACACTAGCAGGTCGTAAGGAGCAAGTTAGAATAGCGTGTAATCCAAAGCTTTTTTGAATAGATCACAGTGATAGAATATGAACGAGCAGCATTTACATAGAGCAACAAAAGTAGGGGGATTTGAGATCCATTATCGTCGACGTTCAAAACGGCCCTAAAGAAAGAGAGAGAGAGATAAAGAAAAGAGAGAGAGAGAAAGAGAGAGAGAGATAAAGAAAAGAGAGAGAGAGAGAGAGAAAGAGAGAGAGAGAGAGAAAGAGAAAGAGAGAGAGAGAAAGAGAAAAGAGAAAGAGAGAGAGAGAGAGAGAAAAGAGAAAGAGAGAGAGAGAGAGAGAGAGAGAGAGAGAGAGAGAAAGAGAAAGAGAGAGAAAGAGAAAGAGAAGAGAGAGAAAGAGAGAAAGAGAGAAAAGAAAGAGAAAAAAGAAAGAGAGAGAAAGAGAAAGAGAAGAAAAAAGAGAAAGAAAAAGAAAAAGAAAAGAGAAAGAGAAAGAGAGAGAAAGAACAAAGAAAGAACAAAGAAAAAGAAAAAAAGAAAAAGAAAAAAAGAAAAAGAAAAAAGAAAAAAAGAAAAAGAAAAAAGAAAAAAAGAAAAAGAAAAAAGAAAAAAAGAAAAAAGAAAAAAAAGAAAAAGAAAAAAAGAAAAAAAAGAAAAAGAAAAAAAGAAAAAAAAGAAAAAGAAAAATAGAAAAAGAAGGAAAAAAACAAAGAAAAAGAAAAAGAAAAGAACTAAGTACCAAATAATCAAGTCAATAAAATGTGTTATTGAACTTTTGAAAAAACGGAGTTTAGTTTGTGACAACGCCTGATGTATAAGAGGAATTTGTGAGGATTTTACTGACTTAACTTTCAACATGTTAATCATTATCTATTATCTTCTTGATTCCTCTTTTATTTGTTCCCCGGCCTCAATATCTATAGTTATCTAATTCTTTCATAATCAGTGACACTCAATGTTTTAGTAGCACCATTACCTTGCTTGAGGTGAAATAAATAAAATAGCTGTTAACTATTTCCCAATGTTGAGGTACACAGTTTTCGTTTATTGAAACAGTTTTATTATTTTCTCTTCCATTATTTATGATCGTGGTAAATAATTTGTGGGAAACGAATGGTATTGTACACCCAATAAACTAAAATGTAGAAATAATGGTGGACAGGGTATGTAACTCTTCCATGATGCATAGAAACATATTATATAGCAAAATAAAAATGAAATTTCCATGAAAAACAAAATGTTCAATAGAAGGTCTTGCATCAGAAGCAAAAATCGCCAAATAGATTACATTTTCTTTTCTCTTTTAAAGGCCATTCATTTGTGATTAAAGGTAGAATGAATGACCCCTCCACTTTCAAGGTTATTCCCAAGAAAGAACGGGCATAGGTCATTTGTTCGTCACAGAAGCCAGTAACGGGTAGTGCACTCAAGGCCATTACGCTGATAGAAAAAGCAATTCTCTTTCAGTATGATGAAGAAAAAAAAATGGCGCCTGAAGATGCGAGTACCTTCTTTGAACTGTTTAATTATCTGAATGACATTTCTAGAGAAAAAAGGTTGCAATCAAATTAATACAATACAAATGGGAGTAGGAAAACGGAATTGCGTTAACCATTCAATGACGAGGTTTACATGACTTGAAAAAAACATGGTTCAAAACCTTGACTTTTATTTGGAGTCAAAGAGCATACTTCATCAGTTATTACACATTTAACTCACAGGGTGTGCTGAAAGTGCAGCATTTACCGGCTAGGAAGAAGAATTCGGCGAAACGAGTTCGAAATTTGGAATTGTCTACTGAGATCCCATTCTCACAAATGTTCTTGGAGAATGTTTGAATCTGTCCAATCTTTGTCACCAAATTAAGTTGTTAAGTACAATATTTTTTCTAGTCTAAGTGAACGGGGACACTAAATATCAAGACCTGGACAATGTAACGTGGATTAAAGCTATGATAATTCTTAAGAATAGAGAGCAATTTACACATAATAATATGGAAGCTGGGGAGAGTCTTGATCTCTTACGGCCTGAAGGTAGCCAACGTAAAAAAACACTGACTGTATAGGCAAACCACGAACATAACTATCTCTATCTATAAAAGGCAGGATGTGTGTGTGTGTGTGTGTGTGTGTGTGTGTGTGTAACGAATGCACGACCGCAATTTTCGACGGATTTGCACCAAAATTTACAGGTACATGCTCCAAGTTAGCGAAAAGGCCAAGATCAACGTTGCATTTCCTACCTCCCAACGATAATGGAAATAATCGATTTTTCATGCTTCTACGGCAATTTTCATGTAGTTTGCGGCCATTCTGTACTGGCCAGAGTGAGAGCCTATAGCTGGCTGCCACGAATAGGCAGGAAGATTCTATTGGCCAGCGTGAGATCCAACAGCTGACTGACACGAATGTTAACTAGCATGCAAAATCATCGATAGTTGCATTCGTCACAAGTGGGAAAAAATTAAATCTGCATGGCACTTTACTCCAATTGGCTCATTCGCTTGCTTAAACTCGACGTTAATTCTGATTCCGCAGAACTGGGTTGTGTGTGAAAAAGTATTTGTTGTTAACATTCTTTTTTCATTCGGTTTTTTCAGCTACGAGTCCTTTTTAAAGCTGATCGTTTGTTTATTTTGTTTAGTTCTTTTTTCGTAACATATTTAATGTTTAGTATAAAGCTAAGAAAAAATTAGTATGAGATAGGCAAGAAGTAAGGCATGTAGCAACATCAGCACGGCAAAGGACACTCCTTTAAATGCAAGGAAGGGTAAAACTATTTTAAGTCAAGTGATAGTGATTGCTGTACGAGTCGTACGATTTTTGAATCAAGCACGGGCAACGCCGGGCCATGCTGCTAGTAAACATATGTAAATCAATAAGAGTTCTGCCTGATACCAAGTTGATAACTGAATTTTGATCTGAAACTTTTAGTGTTTAATGTTAATCTACAGTATCTGTCTATATTTCTGAGATGAGGTATTATGTACACTATTTACATTATTTGGACTATTGTTCTCATATTTGTCGCAATATTACAACGTTTCGGTCGTTGTACGCTCCGCCCTTCTTCAGGTGGTTGGAATATCGAAATGAACTCTTTATTTCACTCTCTGGGTTAGACTGTTCTAGTTCCACGTGCCATGTCTAATGCATACCGGTTATCAGTTATCTCCTGCTTAATTCTCTTTCCAAATTCTCCACCGCCTTAACTAGGTACTGAACTCCCACTCTTTCGGACCTCTCACTAGATCTAACTAATGCCTTTATCCACTGTGCCATGTATCCAAATAATGTAAATGATGATAATCTATTGAATTAAGTGCAATGGCAAAGTTTTAACATCAATATTTTCATGGAAAATAAGTGTTTCTTCTATGGAAAAACAGACTAATTAACATACATATAAATAAATATTGATATTTAGGGTGTGAAGTGCTGCCCCAGTTTGGGTAAGTCAGACCTCAAAGAAACTACTTATGTAATATACATTTCTACTTAGATTTTCGAAATAGACACTTGTTTTCTGTTTTCCTATTGCGTAAGAAAGTGTTGTGCTCACAAAGGGAAAGTTAAAAGCTACATTCACATTGCTGGACAAATACCCGAAACATTCATACAGATTCTAGCATAACATGCATACACGAGCACGGGCGTACACACACGCACAAATTTATACATCTATACATTCCAAGGTAGTATTTCCTAAATGTATACATATATTAGAGATTTCTATGAGATATCAATCCTTTTGTATGGCTGTAAATGTCAGATGATTTGGAAAATGAGCACCGGAAATGTCGTTTTACAGAAGCATACGAAGAATTCCACCAATGAGGAAGATTAGCGTATAGAAAATCTCAAAGAAAATACTGACAAAATTAATTATACCCTTATAGATTCCGAATGAGAAAGAGACTTCTCAACTTTTGTGACGTCGTACACTGGTCGCAGCGCCAACTGTGACGTTCTATTCTGGTCTACCACGGCACCAACTGTGACGTCCCTAAACAGCACCAATTGTGACGTCCTCGCCGCGGCGCCAGCTGTTCGCTCCTCGCTGCTCCGTTCGGGTGTCGCTGCTCCAAACGTGACGTCCGCCTGTCGCGTCAGTCGTGTTGTCTCGTCCTGTGACGACCAACTGGCTTGGTATCGGTCGCGGCACCCAAATGTGACGTTCTAACCTTTTGGTGATTCGGGTGTGAATCTGGTTAGATTTGATATCAGCCCCGTCGTTCCCAACTCGCTTCCAACGCCTGGTTACCAAGGTAACTGCATTGATCCCCAGTCTGCCTACCCACGTTGTGAATTAATCTTAGGCAGAGGAGATCAAACAGTGGTTGGGGCCGTAATACAAACCGAGTTCAACGGGGGTGATACCACACAAATATGCATAAAAGAAAATAAAATGAAAAGTCAAAAGTTCAAAGTATCAAAGAAAAAGGTAACAAACTTTATGTCTAGTTGTTCGATACATAGGACTGCATCTATCTCCCGACCTGTTCTATGGATTGTGACACGTCGTTTTCCGTTAGGCAAGTTTTAACGCTTCAAGTTGTTTGCTCTCTAAGAAATTGGTGTTTCGGTGTGTCTTTGGACGAAAGTCGAAAAAAAACTTATTGTGGTGGTCTGGATCTAAGTCGCTCTTCAAAATAATTGTTCTTGGGTTGAAGAGGAGTCCTAAATTTGCGTGAATCTTGGTCAGCTATCTACGAGGCGGCTTCAACTGGAGACTGACTCTTCGCTGCAACTCCAACTCAAACTGAAACTGGAACTGATTTCTGTTCGTTGTGGCTTCGCTTATATTGACGCCGACCAGAACCGATGTGGGTTAGTCGGCGTCGGGGTTTCCTCAATAATTCTAAATACATCTCCACCTCTCTGGCCAGGAATTTCCACTTTTTTCCATTTTGGGGAACCTTTCCTCACTCCCACCTTCTCACCATACTTCAGAGGGCGTGAACTGCCCTCCCCACTTCTTCGTAGCAGCTTCTCATACCTACACTCTGGATGGGCGGCGACAGCCTTCTTCGTGCGTCACGTGATCACCACTTGACCAATGATGTCTTAGTCGGACGTGGACGAATCCGCGGCTTTGTTTCAGGAAAAAAAATATCTTGCTTAACTAAAAAAAATATCCCTTTTCCTTTTCTTCCTCTTAACCGCCGTTATCATTTCTCTAGCCGCAAACGGGACAATATGAACAATGGCGGTCATAACTCTTGTTCTACACGTGGTTTTCGTCAGGTATTTTATCGCTAATTATCCGAATGGGTGGACTTCTTAACACGGCCAACGTCGCCCCGAAAAGACATTTCTAAATTCCCATTCATTTCCCTTCGGTACATATTTCTGATAACGTAATTTTATTATCGCAGGCCAAGGATGTTCCGTCGAAGGAAATCTGTCAGCGGACACTCGTGGGTGGCTTTTAATTTTTTCATATCTGTCCAATGTCCTTTTAGTTGCCTGTTTTTCGTCACTTATCGAAATAACATTTTCATTTGAATTTTTCTTTGGCCAGTCAGTCTGTAGTTGATAATAAGATGCCTTCCCGTACCAATAGTTTGTTTTCATATCCTTAGATAACACAGCCGTCGCCAACACATATCTGATTCTTTCTTTCCCTTTCTTTTTACTCAGAATTTCCCTGTCATTGTAATGACACCCTTTCGCCATTTGTTACTTATCAAAATATCCCTTATCCATTGTCTCTTAGCCGTGTGCTTGTTCTGCTTATCCACGATTCGGTCCTTAGCCTCTCCTTTTCTTCTTTTCTTTCTTTTTCTGCCTCGTTAAATGGTGCCACCCTTTGCTGGAAACATAATGACGAAGGAGTGTAAAGAGAAATTAACCCTCACAGAGCATACCGAATATGCGAAAGGAAAAAGCATGTTGGAGTGGTGGTGGAAACCTTGGAAAAGGGAGAAACGTTGTTAAGTGCCATAATAGATAGGAACTTGTGGATAGTCATGATCACCCACGTCTGAACAAAGGCAGCACAAAGTTTTAAAGAATTGATTGATTCATTTTCTATTGCTTATGTACTTTTTGTATGTTATTTCAAGTCAGATAATAGTTTCAGAGTTTAAGATATCCTTTGCGAGTTAATAACGATTTATCGTATTGATACAAGTCTTACTATTTAATCTATAGCTGGCATGGAGAAGAGGTGGATTTATACCTTTCCTAAGAATACTTTCGCGTAGCGAACCTAACTCGAATGGGAAGTCGGCCCTCCGATTAACAATTTCGGGTAAAATTAAGCCACCATGCCATCAACCTATGATTTCCAAGCGCCTCATACCGGGCTTTACGCTGTTTAACTTCAGTTATCATACCAGAACTGGTTTTCTAACGTAATGTAGACGTATGCCCTAGGCGAAGAAGATTTCTTGAACGAATGCACGGATGTACTTATTATATTTGACGATTTGGGGCTTTTCTTCTCAAAAGATTTTAAACATATCTCTTCTGACGTCCCCCCATTATCTCCAATTCTCGAAAATTAGTTTAACTCGAGATGAAACAATCAATAATAGAATTATCTTAAAAAAGAATTAGCAACACAAATCAAGCAAAATGTATCAGGTGAAAACATGATTCTATTCTCAAGAGAGAAATAAATTCTTTCCAAGCAAAATTGTACAACAATTTGTGCATTCAAATTTTACTTGTTTCTTTGTTTAGCGGCATACCATCTTCATATGTGTCATTTAATGCTGAAATTTAATTTTAATGAGTCATTTTCTTTACATGTGTCCACGATTTTTAAAATTCTTTTTTACTGGTTATGTTTTATGAAAATGCAATGCTAGTATTTTCACTATAAAATAATATATTTTTATACTTTGATAGTATTTGACCCCAGTTTAGAGGGTAACTGTTTGCCCATACCTGGGAACAACAGCATTTAAGAGTTGGTTCCACCCTCCACAAAACACCGAATATCTTGCTGTCGGATGTAGTTTATCGTCATACCCAAGACGACTGAATTTATTATTGAAGTTTTATTCAAATATACTAACGCGCTTCAGTAATACAATAATGATTATCTGTCCTTAATTGATAAAATATCAATCAAACGCGCCCGTGGAATATAAAAATAAAGACAGACAAAAAGGTCTATCCGACAGTAGACAAAAGAGACGGACATGCATATTTATGGCTCGAAAGATACCGGTTAAATATAGATATCTCCGGTTAAACACAATGATACGCAAGTACGTGGCCTTTTTCCTTGATCAGCATTTATAATTGCTTTTTATTACCAGTGTTTAGCATTTAGTTGAGAACATGAGATACCTCTTATTAAACCTTTCTCTCATATTTGTGTATTAGTATATAAACGTTGCATTGAATGTAAATGAATACGGATTCAAGTGACATTTTTTGAATCATAGAGGAGTTTTGTTATGTCTTTTGTCACGCTTTCCATTATATTATTTTATTAAATGCTTTCTATGTCATTCAAGAGAATTTCATTGGAATCTCTTTTTCATCACCTGACCTAAGTTTGAGCATTTTTCGACGTCCAGTTCTCTTTTTAGGTCTTTTTCGTTACATTGAAATGTGTAACTTACATTCTCATTTATGCACCAGGCATGATACACGTTTAAGCAATCCTGTATTTTTCGATACATGACGGAAGACGCATATTTTGTTCCCGGAGTAGGTTGCCATTTTATTCTGCGGTAGACCAGTAGCTATCCTGCTATTTACCCATGTTTGAGAAGCGGGGAGCAGAAGAGGATTCATACCATTCCCAAAGGTAGTAACACGTAAGTGAATGAAATGGATTCGACTTGAATTCGAACCCCGCTCTCCGATTCCTCCGTCAGAGCCATTATCCATTACTCCACCGTGCCACCTTTTTGTGCGTTACATCACAAAACCTATTACGAGATGCCCCCATCTTTGGCAATTTAACGTTCCTTCTTCATTTGTTCGGTATTCTTAATGTAAGGAAAAGTTCCACATTCCATCGTTGCCAAGAATAATTACATTTTGGAAGAAAGCGTGGGCGGATGCTTCCTTGAAAGCGACAATCTTCATCTCTTCAAGGGTAAATCTTAATCAATACTCATTATTTTACGCCTCACTTTCTACCTTCTGTGTTTTCATTCATACCACACACCTTTTTCGTTATAGCTATTTAAATAGTAACTAGAGCGGCTCCCGTGCTTCCCAGAGCGTTTACCAATCGTTTCCTCATCGCCTAGTGGGAGAAATAAAGAAAGAACCAGGAAAAATGGTCTGTTCCCTGTACCGCTCCAGCATGTACCTAACTCCTTCTGGTATCAGGAGCCAGATCTTCCCCAAAATGGAGTATTGCCAATCGTAGCTCTCCAGTCTTTACTTTCCACTCGATATAATCCACAAACGTCTCCTTGTATTTTGGATGACGAAGTATTTCCAACCTTTCACCCTCTATCTCTCAACCTCTGGCTGCTTTATCGCTATTTCCCATGAAAGCGTTCAGATAATTTATTTACATTGTTCGGACTGTTGTCCTCATCTTTATTGTCATACTCACAACCTCTCAGCCGTTGTAGGCTCCGGCTGCCTTTAGGTGATGGGAATTTAAGAATGAACGCTTTATTTCGTCCACCGAAATTTCATCAAAGACACACGGCCCAGTCGATAAAGGCGTTGATTGGATCCACCGACTTGACACAAAAAGTTGTGAGTTCAATTCCTGGCTACAGCAGTGATGAACAAATACTTGGAGAGTTGAGTTAAAGTGATATAACAGACATCCGGAGGAGGTATGGCACGTAGAACCAGAACAATGTAACCCGTGGACGAAATAAAGGGTTCAGTTCGAAATTCTAATAATCCGAAGATCAGGGCGTACAACGAAGGCCACGGCGTACAGCGGACGAAACGTCGTGGATATGGCATTAAAAGCGAGTAAAACAGCTCGAACAACGTAAATAATGTGAATAATTACAATAATTCATTTCAGAAATATAAACAGATGTTCAGATAAACTACTCCCCTTCACGGTTAAGACCCACTATATCGCGCACATTGTAGCGAACTACCCTCATTCCCTTCGGTGAGATGGAACTTATGTAACCAACTCCTCCATCAATAAATGTCAACTTGTTCAAATCTAGCATTAACAGTTATCTTCGTCACATATCCGCATAATCTGTGCTTATTACACTGAAACCTACCACGAGTGAGTCCCAAGCCTTGTATAGAGTGAACACAACTGTAAAAAAAAAAAAAAAAAAAAAAAAAAGTGGTCTTAAAAATAAATACATTTGATGATTCTGATATGATTTAAATGTGGTCAGCAAATCATAAACCGTTTATATTTTCCATGTTTAAATCTGTGACTTTGGACATTCCTTCTTCGCTTTTTTTCTCGTGTGACATTTGGAGAAAGGTCACTGCCTGTTTTCAGGATGACTGTTCGAACGCTACAGATATCCAATTGTCTGAATTGATGTGTATTGTCCTCAGGCCTCTTTTGCGGATATCTTTGTAATGTACTTGGGTTCAACGAGTCTCTACAACCAGGGGTTCCTTGGGTAATCGACCGGAGTCAACTTGCACGACATGTCTGAACCAGCGCAAATGTATTCAGATAAACTTATATCCTCTTGTCTCAGCGTTTTTTTTGTGTCTTAGTGTACTAAGAATGATTACAATACTATTGTCATATACATGTTCTCAATAGATTTTACATAGATTTGTTTTTTAAACTGATATCTAAGGTAATTCCATAGTCAACCCAAGTATATGTAATTGCTTTGTTATAGTCTTATTTTAATTTATTTGTTATTTATTTTCTATGTGTGTTCTTGTGTTAATAGTAGTAATCCTTGTAATATAAGTCATTTCATTATAAGGAGATATTTAGCATGCATTACCTGAGCGGCAAGTGCTACTATCGGGTGAATTTAAAAAAAAAATCTTCCTCTAAAACATTTTCTGGAAAATAGGTCTCTGAAGCCCACTAGTCTTTATATATTGATCGGAGAATGGGTTGGCTTCCGTCCTAAACTTGTGTCTGAAATAGTGTGGAACGTTCACATTTTGTTTAAGGCATTATTTACTCTTTGAGTTACATGTGGTATTCACTACAGTTATTAATGTTGTTGAATATCCTAAGTGATGTTCATGTTATCTGAGAATGTTTTTTCGGAATATGTAGCGGCAGTTCTTGAGGTTCGATTTAGGATGGTTCTTCGTGACTCATTCCTTCGAAGCCAATTTTAATCATTGATCTGAGAAACCAGTTGTATAGATATATATTTGTGAACGGATTTGTTGCCATGAATGACATCCATATGTACCGAGCTTATTTAAGAATTTTACAGCATTTTTATGTTACTTCAGAAATCTGCATTTTGGTTTAAATGGGTTTCATCGAGAACAGGTCTTTTTGATAAATGAGAATTACTTTTGATAAAATTTTTAGAACATGTTAATTATTAAACAGGTATGGGGATAGTTACCAAAATATTTAATGTTTATTGGCATAAAATAAGATTAAAATTCCTAGACTATGTTTGAGGTAATATTATTTTATGCCTAAATTAGATGAATAAATTTGCTAATCTTTTGATGACGTCTTCTACTGGCTCTATCAAAAGGTCTGTTATTATGCTACCTTCAAGTGTCTCATTTTGAAAAGTAACAATATTTCATCTCTTATCATAACAGGTAAAGCACATGAATTTTGATGGTATTTTACTGAAAAGTTGCTTTAATAGAAATATTTTATCGATTTCAACCGGCAATAGTATAGGCTGCTCAGTCAATTAATGCCAAATGTTTCCTTATAAGGAAACGACTGATATTATCATTACCATTAATAATTGCGATTTTGCGGCGACACTGAGAAGATTACTAACCTTTCAGTCATCACAGTTCTGTTTCCAACTCTAGATGTCGTCTCTTTTCTTATACTTACTTTTACAGTGAAGTCGCCTATAACAATGGCATGATTTGTTTTCTCTCTAAAACCTATTCCGTCTCGATCTTCGATAACTTAGCGTTACTTCATCATTTCATCCGTATTCTTGGTGTAGGGAAAGATTCCCGCTCTACTTTTTCCCAATGAGTGTTATTTTCTATATAACATTATTGATGTTGTAAAACCTTCCAATCTCTTCATCTCGAATGTCTTTTTCATTTCGAAATTAGTGCACTATCTTCTATTATTTACAGAGTATCTTTTGGATCGCATGTTAAATCTTCCAGTTATCCTGATATTTCCGAATATTTTTTTACGTTTTTGACTAAAAATTCCACAAAATTGAATTTGTTATTCGCTCTTCTCTAATTACAAAAATACATACTTACATTCGACTGTAAGAATTTATCTCTTTTCTAGTGAGACTTCGTAATAACCACCGCGTGCCAGATGACGCTGTACAGTTACCTCATTAGTTGGTTCAATATGGAGTCTTCAGTTAATAATCGAAACCATGCTAAAATTGGCTCACCATAATTCAAATGCGGAAACATACGAAGAAGCCTCCTTGAGTATTATATCGTATTTTCATAAAGACTGTTATTCACAAGAGTAAAATAAAATTCTCTATTTCGCTTGTTACGGTTACAATATTCATTTTATCTAAACACACGCAAGCACGCAAAAACTCACACAAACACAACCTCACGCGGAGGAACATACAGACACACACAAATATATTTATAGTCATAGAAACTCCGACTGATGCGAAATCGGTCAAGTTTCGATCCCGGCTTGAAGCAATTGTATATCTAACCGCACAACGAAACAGGCCAGTGTGTGGTTGACATGATAGATAGATTTTATTTATTTAAATTTAAAAATAAAAATTTTTATTTAAATTATTTGCTCTAGATTTTATCCTCCTTAGGTCTACCCATATGGATTACCTAGTTTTTCATAAACTATATATATATATATATATATATATATATATATTATATATATATATTAAAACAATAAACATTTCCTTTCAATTAATTTAAATGATCAACATGAAAAAATTGGTTAAAAGTTTGATTCATGTCGAAGGTATACCCTTTTTTTAGTAGAAAATCTCAATCTAAAGTGTTTTATATTAATTTCACTGTTACGTAAAATAAGTAAATACAGGAGATATATATATATATATATATATATATATATATATATATATATATATCAGTCAGTTATGTGCCATGCGTGATACACGCTTAGCCGATCATGTATATTATTGAGATCCACCCCACGCCGTTTATTGCATATTGAAAATAATTTTGAGCCCACTTCCAATTATTAAGCCCCACTCCCTTATATCAGCCATCTAAAAATATACTGGCAAACAAAGATTTTATGCAATAAAAATGCCCTCACCCTCAAGGACAAGCTCAAAATAGCCTCAGAAGTGACTGCATATGCAGATCAGGTGGTTCTCATTCATAGCAGCCATTACGTCTTTTATGACAACCTTCAACGAGTCCTTGTTATTGTGAGATGCTGGATGACGACGATTTTTCCCCGCAGTAGGTTGACATTTCTTTCTGCGGTAGACCAGTTGCCATCCAATGATATAGAAACCGATCTGTTCTGCTATTTGCCCATAGCTGGAAAAGAAGAGGATTCATACCTTTTCCAAGGGGCAATATCACGGAAGTGAATGTAATGAATTCGACTGGAATATGAACTCGGCTCTCTCAATCCGAGCCGATATCCATTACTCCGCATAATATTAAAAATGTCTTAAAATCCCTTAATAGCATAAAGACTGTAGTTGCGATGAATGATTTATTTCTACTGTTTGGGATTGGACTTCTATTTTACGTCTCTATCCTTACTGAAAATTTCGGCATTTTTGTGCATTAATTTGAGTTCCGGACGTTTGGGTTTCTTTATATTCTTTTTTTTCTGACAATTTAAGTCCGGTTACTTTTGTATTTTTTGTCTTATTTTTAAAGTATCCCATACGACTATTCACACACGCATAAATAGATACACACACACAGTGATTTTCTAAGCTCAGCTTAGATGTGGCACAAGGCCGAAAGTATGGGGCACCCAGTGAGGGTCGAACTCACTACTCAGTCGTAATTGATCTAGCAAGACAAACTTTCTAACCGTTACACCACCTTAGCCATCTTTCTTATTTTTCGTCACTTATACGATCTAGATCCTAACTTCATTGAAACTTAGAAATAATAATTACATTCAAGTGTCCAGTATTGATTCCTCTGTGCCTAGCTTCACTTATAAAAGAAAAATCCCCAGAGTGTTTGCGATTCATCTACACATAAATATCGATACATATTTGAATAATGTATACTGTAACCTCTCCTTGAATGACAAAGTGAGTAGGTCAAACTTTGCTCCTTCACTTCCTTTTAAAGATTTTAAAATCTGAATTCGGGCTCCAGTCGCGTTTTATGTCTTTTCTCTCTTCATTTGATTGGTCAGTGTTATCGTCCAATTATGCTGTCCTACAAGGTACCTGCCATCCTTGCCGATACGATCTTAGGTAAAAATCACAAGAGGCAGACAGAAGAAAAATGGGCAGTAAATTTCACTAAGTAAACTGAGATCCTTCACAAAGATTCATACGATGGCGCACAAGAGACATATGAAGTGATCTGGTAAGGTGCTGCTCAGGTGCTTAGGAGCACTACGATCATACCTCGTAATGGTAATGATGTGGGTGATATGGTCCGGCTGATCACAGGTGCAGAATTAGGAATTCATAAATCCCTTCATTAATCATGAGCGTATCCCCAACATTTCAGTATTTCAGCAGTTCTTTTCCTTTGTTTATCGTCAACAATTTTGTGTTTGTTAATAATTCTATGTTCTATGTGTATGCATGTAGACAGATATAGATAGCTAGATAGAAAAAAACTTAATGTTTGGCACAAGGTAGTTTTTTGGAAATACGGGCTATGGCTGGTTATTATCTAGATATTAATTGTCAAGTGGCGGAAGGAAAGCTATCAACACACACACACACATATATATATATATATATATGTAAGATAGCGATGCCAAAGATACTATGAAGCCAAAAATGGTGTCAGTCAGTGTGATACTGAGACTAAAGATATGTAAGGCTGGCAATTTTTCTAATAAATTTCACGAGATTAGAGACAGCATTAATAGAATTAATATAAGTAAAAGGTTTGTCACTTAGCCGATTGGTATTCCCTTCAACATCCCGACTCCAGAGTTTCGTATATATCTAGAAACATTTCGAAATATATTATATATATATATATATATATTATCCTCTCTCTCTCTCTCATCATGTGTGTGCGTGTGCATTCATAAAAAACTATCTTATCTGCCTTTAAAGCACACTTTACTAGTTCTGATTTCATCGATAGTCATGTCTCAGTTTTGTATCTGATACGTAAACAAAATCATTTTTAAAGTGCTAGGGATTTGAACTTAACAATCCTGCATATTTTTCCTACTTTAAACGTTATTTTCATTGGATACCCATGCTTGTGTAGAGGCTCAGTTTATTTTAAACAATGTCTTATTTGAACATTCGAGAAATCTTAGGGCGAACTTTTCTTTAATAATCTTTTTCGAATGTTCAATACGGTAGACGTAATAAAATCGAAGAAAGAATTATTCTTTCACCTCATTTCTGAAGTTAATCAAACGTTAACCTTTCTAAACTGAAATGCCAACTATCGATTGTCCAACTTTGCTATGTCCTCTTCCCAATCTGTACTGAATTTGATGCCATTCATCAAATAACGTCTTATCAAAGTTTTCCAATTTGAAAGCGCCATTCATTGTGGTTACTATGATTCTTCCACTTTTCGGACTTGGTAGTTTTATAATTCCATCATAGGACTTTATAGCAAGCAACTTCAGATGCATGATTTTAATCAAAATTTGGCTCTTTGATCTTTTCGATTGGAGGACTTTTACAACGTAATAACCCATGTTGAAGTGTTCTATGTGTAAATCATTATGTTATTATTATTATCTTTGCATTTATAAGTGTATATTTTATGTATATACAGTGTAACCCGGATATAAGAGAGATTTTCTCTGGTCCCAAATTAGATATTGTGTTAATGTATATAAAATAGACCAAACCGGATATAAGAGACTTCTTCTCCGGTCCCGACAACTCTCATATCCGGGTTACACTATATATATATATATATATATAATCTCTTTTCTTGAATAGCAGAGACCTAAGGTCAGAAATGGTATCATGCCATTTTTCACAGAGCAGTCGTGAAAAAAATCACACATATTTTACATAAATAAAACACTTCGTAAGGTGCGGGCTATAATTGTGAGCACATTTCTTTGTATTACTTTAAGGCATGGGCTTCCAGGTATTTCTTCAATGAGTCTAATGGACTCTTTTCCGATCAATCTGAGTGCTCCAACTACAACTGTTCTCATCCTCGGTCTTTGTATTTTGATAGTCTTTTTTCAAGATCTTCAAAGATACATTGCATTCTGCAGAGACTGTCATGTCAATAAGGAGTGACATTTTTTTTTCTTTGTGGCCTCCAATCACGACGTTGGGGTGATTAGCTTTAATTGTTCTCTCTGCGTGCGTTATAAAGTCAGATAAAATTTTTACAGGTCCTATCTAAGTAACCGGGTCTGGGAGGTGTTCGTACATTTTTTTTTAATATTTTTTGCCGTTTCCTTTCCGTAAGTGCTGTAGATATTCCAGTACAGATATTGGTCCACTCTTTCGTTATTATTATTGCATTTGTGTTTATAAGTATATATATTATATACAATAAAAGTTATTTGTGATTTGAAGAATATATTATACGTACTATAATATAACTTATTATATTTATGTTTATGATCATATATATATTTTATTATTATATTTTTAGCATATTTTATATTTAAAATGTATTGTATCATATTTGTTTATCATCATATGATTTTGGGAAGGTTAGATTGGGTCATATATACTCGGGTTTAAGAGTAAATGTTGGTCGTTTATATATGAATCTATGGGAGAGTATATAAATTTATATATCAGACCAATGTTAAGCAAATGAATGGCAAATTGGACAAATCCGTGTAACGAATTCCGTCATTTAAAAACAATGAAATCCTGTTAGACGAAACACATTTTCCTCTTTTTTATTTAGTTGCCTGATATTTTCTTGCTATATATAAATATGTGTCTATAAATAAATATCGCTCCTATATTTTTGAGTCGAGAGATAATATTGCTTATTTATAGTTTAGTCTATAAAAATATTAGTATTCAATACTTGTCTCTGGAGGTTGATAATGGGTCGATTAAACTTGGAACTGTAGCTAATTATAGGTCGTCAATATATGGGACTATAGGAAAATATTCGTAATGAAGGAATTTCCGCTCTGAAAGCTTCACCCCCAAAAAACCTCTTTCCTGTGGAAATGCCTACCTTCACATCGTATTGTAATCGTTATCTATTCGCCATATCTCTAATTTTCATTTCTTAATTCCTTATCTCACAAGTCATTTAGTTGCCCTCTATTTGAGTCGCTCTCAGGCCTTGTATTCGGTTAAATTTTGTAAGACAAATATAAGTTCCAAAAATAAATTCTCATTATTTCACATAAGGTTACTTTTGACATCATTGTTCTTTGTTTTTTTTTTGTCTATAGCATTTCAAGTTAGGAATAATCACGTTCAAGTTGCTACTAAACAATTTCAAGTTGCTACTAAACAATTTCAAGTTGCTACTAAACAATTTCAAGTTGATACTAAACAATTTCAAGTTGATACTAAACAATTTCAAGTTGATACTAAACAATTTCAAGTTGATACTAAACAATTTCAAGTTGATACTAAACAATTTCAAGTTGATACTAAACAATTTCAAGTTGATACTAAACAATTTCAAGTTGATACTAAACAATTGGGGCTACACACAAGGATTTTATTGAAGGGTCTCTAAAGGATAAACCACGAATAACGTTGAAGCAACTGGCAGCTTTAATATAGCAGAGATTCAATATGTTTGTGAGTTCCGTTTGTGTTTGACCACACTTGAATGTACTATTATTCACACTCAAAAATAATTTACATTGAGCCGGAAAAAATGAATAGAGATATCAACAAAAACAAACGTCAACAATGTGTCCAGGAGCTTTTACGATTCCAGGCCGAAAATATCCCAGCTGTTTACATTGATGAAACAAATTTAAATTGGTATATTTCTCGTACGGAAGGGTGATCAATTCGCAGGGACTCGCGGTGCAAAAGTTCACGTAATTTGGAGGGATCAGTAGCCTCGGATTAATCTATCATCAAATCCGTCGAGCATTATTCAAAAAAGAACAAGCTGAAGAGTTTATGAGACATTGTTTACAACAAGCCCACGACAGATAGCTGTGCTATTGGTGGTTGACAATGCCCCTTGCCATGCTTCGTTGGAAAACGTATTTCAGAAACCTGAGTTTACCCATCATCACATCTTACGCCTCGGACCATATAGTCCAATGATGAATCCGATAGAAGGAGCATGGTCAATTCTTGAGGACGGTGTAAAATCCGAGGTAGCTTTAAAGCTTCCTCGTGTTCTTGCAGGAAAAGGATGGGGAAATGCAACACAAATTGAATTTCGCAGTGCACAACTTGAGCAAATGATTGCTAATAATATAGCTCTAGTAACCCTGCCTAAATATACTGCCCTTCTGGCACATGTTCAGTGACATATACAGCCAGACTTGGATCTTGAGGATATTAATTTTTAACATGCACGAGTATATTGATATTACATAATTCTTGAGTCAGTGACAATAAATATTTGCTAGCTCAATTTCATTGTTATGCCTTATTTGTTTTGTTTAAAAATATATTTACCAACTTGAAATTGTCTAGTACCAACATGAATTTTTTGAATCAGTTTTAAATTGTTTAGTACCAACATGAATTTTTTGAATCAGTTTTAAATTGTTTAGTACCAACATGAATTTTTTTGAATCAGTTTTAAATTGTTTAGTACCAACATGAATTTTTTTGAATCAGTTTTAAATTGTTTAGTACCAACATGAATTTTTTGAATCAGTTTTAAATTGTTTAGTACCAACATGAATTTTTTGAATCAGTTTTAAATTGTTTAGTACCAACATGAATTTTTTGAATCAGTTTTAAATTGTTTAGTACCAACATGAATTTTTTGAATCAGTTTTAAATTGTTTAGTACCAACATGAATTTTTTTGAATCAGTTTTAAATTGTTTAGTACCAACATGAATTTTTTGAATCAGTTTTAAATTGTTTAGTACCAACATGAATTTTTTGAATCAGTTTTAAATTGTTTAGTACCAACATGAATTTTTTTGAATCAGTTTTAAATTGTTTAGTACCAACATGAATTTTTTTGAATCAGTTTTAAATTGTTTAGTACCAACATGAATTTTTGAATCAGTTTTAAATTGTTTAGTACCAACATGAATTTTTTGAATCAGTTTTAAATTGTTTTGAAACATGAATTTTTTGAATCAGTTTTAAATTGTTTAGTACCAACATGAATTTTTTGAATCAGTTTTAAATTGTTTAGTACCAACATGAATTTTTTGAATCGGTTTTAAATTGTTTAGTACCAACATGAATTTTTTGAATCGGTTTTAAATTGTTTAGTACCAACATGAATTTTTTTGAATCGGTTTTAAATTGTTTAGTACCAACATGAATTTTTTTGAATCAGTTTTAAATTGTTTAGTACCAACATGAATTTTTTGAATCAGTTTTAAATTGTTTAGTACCAACATGAATTTTTTGAATCAGTTTTAAATTGTTTAGTACCAACATGAATTTTTTGAATCAGTTTTAAATTGTTTAGTACCAACATGAATTTTTTGAATCAGTTTTAAATTGTTTAGTACCAACATGAATTTTTTTGAATCAGTTTTAAATTGTTTAGTACCAACATGAATTTTTTGAATCAGTTTTAAATTGTTTAGTACCAACATGAATTTTTTGAATCAGTTTTAAATTGTTTAGTACCAACATGAATTTTTTGAATCAGTTTTAAATTGTTTAGTACCAACATGAATTTTTTGAATCAGTTTTAAATTGTTTAGTACCAACATGAATTTTTGAATCAGTTTTAAATTGTTTAGTACCAACATGAATTTTTTGAATCAGTTTTAAATTGTTTAGTACCAACATGAATTTTTTGAATCAGTTTTAAATTGTTTAGTACCAACATGAATTTTTTTTAATCTCAATTTGAAATTGTTTAGTAGCAACTTGAAATTGTTTAATATCAATTTGAATTTGATTATTCCTAACTTGAAATGCTATAGAATGTTTTTCTTATCGGTTGCTGGACTCCTTTTATATTGTTAAAATTCCATAAGAAAAGTCTGCAAAATATTAGCAAATAATGACATCAGATAATATTGTTTCTTTACTTTTTAATAAAAAATGAATACCTGCTAACACGAAAGCGTAAGAATAATCTACCAATATCTACTGAAAAACAAAGTAAAACAAAAAATAATAATCCACTTAAAAACTCGGAGGCAATTAGGAAAGTCAAATGGCAATTCAGTCAAAACACGTTTAATGATAATATATCGAAAACAAAATGTTAATTTGTATGAGAAATATTAAAATATAAAACTTATAATTGCTTTAATTTTGGGCATTCGATTATTCGATGACATGAACCATCCGAACAAGTAAAGATCAGATTTAGCGCATATGGTGAAGCCAGTTTCCTGCTCAATTAATTTTGCTCTTATAAATCGAACAGTTTAGTTAACATATTGGAATGAAAACTGACATTAAAAAATGGACAATGCAGCAAGAAAAGATAGAGGAAATCGACAGAAATATACAAGCGAATCAGTGAATCATCATAATTGCTCAATGGGAAGAAATAAAAATTATCTTAAGATTCTGAAAGTAGTTTCAATCAACAGGAGCAATGCTTCCCAAACTGAGCAGCGTGGCTAATAATTGCGACGGAAGACAATAGTAGGCGAGGCTGAATTGTTGAAAGACAATTAAGGAATTGGAAACTCTTTCAAAAATAAATCTATAATATGATTTCAAAAATTAAAATATTACGGATTATGCATGAGTCTCAGTATAAATAGTTATTAATAATTATTGACCGATTTTATCGTTGTGATATTTTTTGCTTTATATCAAATATTAAAGTATAGACTCTAGGCTCCGCAAATTGGAGGAGACAGTTATCAATGATAATGTTCTGACTTTGAATCCGCGATTATCTCCCTTTAGACCTGTGTCTCTTGACCTACTTTGCCATATGGCTCCGTGCATCTTTACAACGGGACTTCTCTTTGGTGAGGCTCTAGAAAATTTTCATCGAGGAAATGTGGCCCAGTCAAAAAAGTTTGGGAACCACTGAACTCGAAAAAGTAGAAGAAAAATTAGAGAAAATAAAATAAAAGAAAGGTTCCAGAGATGAAAGCTCATTGTAACAGAACAAGATCCAAACCCAAAGCTTTCAAACTGTTTGGAGGAACGTGTCTTTAGGGGTGTAGCTGTACTCCCCTCGTTTAGCCAAGTGCGGGTTGGTAAGGCCGCTTAACCTATAGGTGGAGGTTTTGCATTTTGAGGTATCTTTCACATAAACTTGTTGCCATCAGAGGGTGTCCTTTCATTTACCCATACCTGCAGGCCAAGAATATATGGATTCATGCTTTTCGCAAGTGAATGTATTCAGCGGGAATGGAAAATGCTTTCAGATTCCTCAATCTGTGCCGTTATCCATTATTCCAACTGTATCTCTATCGAAAAATACTCCCCTAGAAGGAAAAAGCAAATATCGTAAATCAAGCAGTCCAGCTGGAATCTCATCAAAGGAAAACACACCTGTAGTTAATTAATCAAGACATTTTTGTAAACTAGACAAGAGTGTGTGCGATAAACCTGTACCACAATATACGAAAACTGCAAACAATGCATGATTCTTAGAAAAGGAGAAGATTATTTGCAATATCCAAAGATTGCAAGACAAAAACAAGAGAACACAGAAGTAAGAAACAATGTTGTATGACAAAAATCAAATTTAACAAAACTCGTTCAAGGATTGATATATAAATCAGTGTAGATTTCGCTATGCACAGTAGCTCTTAATTTCTGCTAAATGCAACACGTACTTTTTTATAGACAGTGTAAACTACACGGAAAGAAAGATGAAATAATCATAGTAAGTAAATTCAGTAAATTATTACAAGCATTATAAACACGATTTCGTGAGAAAAACAGCCCACTGTGTAACTGGCTGAATTTTGATCTAAACATCAACAGGATACGACCAGACCAGAATCAGAATGAAACACATAAGTCATTCTGGGATTATAGATTCCGACCGATCCTGGAATAAAATTTAGTGGAAGTGAAAAGAAAGAAAATAAAGATTCAGATATTAGATTTGGCAATTCGAGTAGACTGCAGAATCAGAATCGAGATAAGTTAGTTAAGCTTGAGGAGAACCGAAAAGAGTGGGTGTCGAAGCCTTAGGAAAAGTCAAGAAAAGTTTAATAAAATGTGTGGAGTGACACGAGTTTCGGTGAAGAGTCGTTCTCCTGCAGATGACATCACTATGAGATCACTATGAGATCTGCTAAAATACCGAGGAAAGTCCTGGGACATTAAAATGTTTTCTTAACAGATGATCTCCAATATACACCGCTAGTCGCTTCTGACGTTCATACCCGACATATCAACAACAACAACAACAACAATAATAATAACAATAATAAACACTTCCCCTAAATAATAAAAATAGAGTCTTTAAGTCTGGTGAAATAAAGATCAACAGAGGAGTATTTCAAGCTGACTCTTTTTCTCCCTTACTAGTGTGTATATTCTTAATAGCATTAACTAGTGAACTTAATAGAACAGAATATGGCTAAAAATATTTCAAAAGAAAATAAGCCATCTATTTTACATGAAAGACTTAAAGTTGTATGCTAGAAATGACAGCGCATGCATCATCCAAAGGCTGATGCAGACCGTCTATACATAATGCATAAAGAAGTTGAAGGAGGTCTTATTCAGCTAGAACTATCATAGGAGGCAACTATTGGCTTACTAACATGCATGGAAACAACAAGGGACTTGATGATACTGTTAGTCAAACAACACAAAAACAAAAAAATATTCAATCATAAAAAAGGTAACTACAAACGAGATTTACATATATTAGATTCTGTCGAAAACCCAAACAGAGTCTAACAACCAACTGTTGAAGCAAAACGATGTAAAAGAAAACCAAGGATAAAGTACTTGAATAGATGGAACTACGCTGGAAAGACAAACCTCTGCATGGCCAATATCAAGAACGGGCTATTAAAGCCGATGGTGAAACTCACCGATATTTACGAGCATCTGGATTAAAGGCTAAAACGGAAGGATTTCTTCTTGCCCAGCGGACTGTAACATAGCAACCAAGGAATTAAAAAAAAAAAAATACTGCTGAAGTGTAAAGACATGGAAATCGAAATAGAAAACGTGTGGAAATTGAAAACAAGAATAGTACCAGTCATAGTCGGTGTGCTATGAATGATAAAAAAGAAACACAACAACACAATGAAAAAACTCCCTGGAGATTCGAGCTTAACAGAAATACAAAAATATCTTGATAAGTACAACTTACACACTAAGAAGAACTTTGTCTATGTAACAGTAGTAATGTTTTGCGACTTTGAAAACCAAATCCTTAAATTTAGCCATAACAACGCACAACTACTTACCTTAGGTCTTCCTGCAGACTTGACAGATAGTGTGACAATAATAGAAATCGAAATAATAATAATAATAATAATAATAATAATAATACACTTTTCTGCCTGCCATCAGCATAGTTGATACTAGACACTTTTGTCTTCTTGGTTTCACTTTTCCAACTGATTTGAAGTAATGCGATTACATCGAATCTATAGCAAAATCTACTGTCAGAAAGGTTTGTATCAACGTGTCATTCTAGAAAATTTTTCTCGTCACACTAACTTTCACATTTACAAATCTATCATTTGTCTGTGCATGGAATACTGCTGGCATATTTGGTCTGGATCTCCTGCTAGTCATCTCGATGTTCTTGGAAAAATCTAAAGAAGGATGTGTAATGTAATCGACCCTTAATTGGCATCAGGATTTCAGTTACTTTCTCACCAATATGGCGTGGCTTTCCTCTGTTTTTTCTACAAATATTTTCATGGTAACTTCCCTCATGATAAAATCTGATCTTTTTCTCTCTCTCTCTCAGCTCTTATGTGGTTTATATACCTGCTCATTTTCGCAAATTCATTTTTTCTTATTTTACAATATTTTCTATGGTAAATAGTTCGATTTATCCGTCTCGTCTCTTTGCCTAAACATTAACATTACCTGTGTTTTATATTGTGTTATATAATGAGATCAATTTCTTAATTCACTTGTCCATGGTGTTGAGACCACATTTTTGCCTAAATAAGGAAGAGGCTATTGTAATTAATTATAATTATTGTCAATGTCTTTGAGAAAATGTCTGAAGAATTTATGTTGCCAGAGAATATATACCAGTTTCCATTTAGTGTTTCTTCCCGATTCAGAAATTCAATTTCTAACATTTTGAGCTGAACCAATCATTTGTACTTGTTGACCTATTTTTTTTTTTTCGATAAACGTTAACATCTGTTGGTATCTACTTCCCGTTCTGATAGACAATTATGAAATTTTCTTCTTCATCTTTCTTATTATTTCTATTATTATCATTAGTAGTAATATTAAAAAGTCGTGTTTTTAATCTTTTCGTTACCTTTTACTATGATTATGAATTAAGATACACGTGTAAAATAATTTACAAAATCTAATTACTTAATTTAATGAACTATAAGTCATCCCACTTGCAAATCAATAAAAAAAAAAAAAAAAAAAAGCAAGAAAAAAAACGTCTAGAAGACAAAGTTAAAAGCACAAGTATTGGGATTTCAACGTCATTTGTAAATAATTATTAATTGAACATGTTTCTGTGGAAATTTTAACAGATTACTGACCTAACTGAAACAAAATTAGGTTCATTTATTTCTTTTAATATCTCGTTATTGTTTTAAATATTAACTAATTTTGACATATTGGAACGCGGAAAACCCGAAAGAAAAATGTATGCCCCATTAAAACGTGCAATGAGCTAGAATACGGACATTTAACTTCTTTTTAAAATCATTAGTACTAAAAAAAAAAGAAAAAAAAAGAACGCTTCAGGTCTATTTAAAAGACTACAGCATGTGTGTAGTGTATTAAAAGATTTCTCTGAAATCACCATTGTGTGTGGACTCATATTTTGTAGATTCCTTCAATTATATATAGCAAGGAATAAACACTTTCTAGCCTCTAAAACAAACTCCAAATCCAAGAAGCTGTAGGTATGGTATTATTGAGTCTTAACTCTGGCAATACTCGGGAACCTATCGGTAGTACGTAACGAAAATGATTACATTTGAGCAAAAGAAACAAAATATATATCTGCAATAAAATATAATGTTGCTTCAAGAAGATTATATAAAATGATTTAATATAACGTTTCGAGGAAACAATGAGATGTTTTTTAGCTGCAGTTATATTTGAATAATAATAATAATAGTAATAATAATAATAAATTGATGACGAAGATCATAAAACGTATCTATCCCTTTCTCTCTCTTTTTCTCGTATTTGAGAAGATGCTCTTTTTAATTATTAAACAATATATTTACTTATTTTTGTATAAACGCCTGAATACGCGATGAATTTATTAAATAAAAATATGCGTTCCTTTGACAGGATCTGAACCACGTCTCTCTAGGCAGTGTATCAACTACAAATAACGTTTAACGTGATAAAATTTGTCGGATTAATAAATAAAATATATCCATTATTTTTCTTTTAGATAATTGCTTCACGTTTCGATAGCAAACTGTGCAGTGTCCTTGATTAGAGCAATTTTGCATAAAAGCGCCTTTTAGTCGTGTCTGAAAGACTAAATTTTTGGTAGTTGAGTCGTTTTAGAGCATGTCGGGTCTAATGACAGTTTCGCACTGCGCAGAAGAATGCAGGTTTGAATTCGAATCCTGTCGAAAAGCGCACACTTTTCTTTAGTAAAATTTCTCGAATATACAGTCCGGTAGACAAAAGTAAATATACTGTTTAATAAATAAAAGCGTCGTCTATTCAAATATCCACTTAAGATAATGTTTAAAGTGGTAAAATCTGTTGGATTAATTAATAAAAATCCTATTAACTCTTTGGAAAAATGCATTGTTTGCGTTTAGATACGAAACTGAGCAAATATGACAATTTTCGAGTTTCTATGATAAGAATTTGGAAAGTTTGAATAGTGCCTTTACACTATTCAAACTTGCTTTATCGTCTAAGTTCTTCGTAGCTTGGTCAGTCTAGAGCACATTCATTTAAATATAAACTTTACTATTCGTCAGTGCATAGAATACTGCTGCTTTAACTGCTCCTACTAATCATCGCCAGATTCTTGACAAAATCCAAAGAATGATCCTTAATGTAATTGATCAGGACTTGGCATCTCGACTTCAGTCACTTTCTTAGCGACGTGATGTAGCTTTTGTTTCTTCTCTACAAATATTTTCATCGGAACCGCTCTGAGCAGCTTTTATCACTGGTGCCCTAACTACTAGATTAGCATCTAGGCCCCCCCTCCATTTACTGCTGAAATAGCTAAAATGCAACCGTCATTTCTACTACAACGGTTTTATTTTTTGCATCTCTTGTCTGAGGAACTCAATTCCGTTTCCTAAATGCAATCTTCAAAAATTTAAATGCAACATCAACTGTCATCTTCTGTCCTCTGGAATCAACTTTATATTTTGTCATTTCCTTAATCCTCCCTATAATAAGTCTTTTCTCTTACGTTCACTTCATGTAACTCCCTACGTACTAATGGAATTCTCGCGTTGCTTAGGGTGAATGATAAACAACAACAAAAAAAAAACAAACAAACAAACAACAAAAAAACGAAAAAACATTCACACAAATCCTACTTTGTTGTTCTTTCATTTATATTCCAAAAAATCTGTATTTATACTTCCATGCATATATTGCCTGTCATAACAGAGTTATGTCTTCACAAAAATTTCAAAATAAGGTTTGCACAAAAGATGGAACCAAAATTAACGGAATCGCTTGTGCAAGAAAATACAGCAAAATATTTCTTGACATTTGTAGGCTATATATAAGGCCCTTATGAGTATCTCTTTCCCTTTCGTATAATTCAACAGGTCAACAATAATTCTGGAATTAACAATTATATTTCAATATTAGAAAGCAATCCAAAAGTTAGGATTATAACTACGCTGTGGCGATTGTGTTGTAAATTTAAATTTAAAAATTCGACATCTTTTAAAATGTTAATTTAAAGGAATTTTCTTAACCGAATCTTTATAGAGGAAATCTGCCTACTAGCAATAACAAAATATAATTTTTAAACATTAAAAAATTCCCGTATAATAGAATTTTGTTTTTATTTGAATAAATGTATTTTCCTGTCTAAAATTCTTCTGTGTGCCATGTCCCACTTAACATATGTTCGCAATTTTCTTTCCATCGTACTACAAAGCAATATTTCTCCTTATTATCCTACCCGACCCGCCCTGTTACACAAGTCCGTTAGAATTGTTACTCGCTGTTTCCTTCCATGAATTTTCATTCAACATGTCATGTGAACGTCAAAAACGTCAATGGCTGACAGATATTTTATTCCTTTTGTGTCAGTAATATTTTAAATGTTTCTTTTTCCTCCTAAGCTCAAGCGTCGTTTTGTTACTATTTGCCTTAAAACAACTTTATACCCACACATTACGCCCGTAACATTCTGCGTATTCTTCATAGAGAATCACATCTTAAGACTCCTTTTCATTTGTGGGTAAATTGACCTGTATTCACGGCCATATAGAAGGACATATATTACATACGATTTAAAAAAATCAAACTTTTGCTTCTAACAGAATTTATTGATTCTAAAAACATGTTTAGATTCTGAAGTCATAAAAAGAATATAGAAATAATTCTTGGCTATTATTTTGAGGATTTCTGTTTATATGCTGACTTCATTAATCGCTAATGCAAATAAATGTCTAACACAAATAGTGGGTTTGACCAAAATTTCGTTCGTTTTATAGCGTGAATTTTCTTAATAAGCGAACAAACTTTTTGGTCAATTCAAAGACTCGTCTAACAGTTCGAATTAGAACTAAATAGCAATTCTGAGATGTTTTTAGATTTCTTTTTTTTTCCATATCAGCTGATGTTTTCCGTTTATGAAAGAAGCCATCAAACTCTGCATTGCCTACTGATTATGCATGGCTAGTTTCAATGCAGTATAGCTGTATTTCACAACGATTGCAAATAATCGGTAAAAAAATCAAAAAAAACGAAGGCATTTTTTTATCGGTGGCTAATATTTTCTTTTAATATTCTGGCTACGCGACAAGAACAAAAAATTGATCCTAGCGAAAGAATCGTTTCTCAATACAGCAGATTGTCGACTGTAAATCGCTTTCACACGTGCGCTTATCGACAAACAGAAACAGAATTGTATTCATAAACAAACCAATATATATATATATATATATATATATATATATATATATATATATATATGTGTGTGTATGTGTGTTAATGCAGCACTCCTTGTTTCATTGAATAAGACAATGTGATTTGATTTAATTTTTATACAATTTCTCATGTGATCTTATAATTATTTTTTCTTTATGGAGGATAATTAGTTAATCAACCTTGAAAATATCTAAATGTATAGCCTAAAGAGCTCGGAAAGAAAGAACAATTGGACAGGTTTTGTATAATTTATCCTCCGAAAAGAAACAAATTATAAGATGACATGAGAAATTGTACAAAAACTAAATCAAAGCACACACACACACTGGTAACAACGGCAATTATGAAATATTCCACTCTCAAAACGTCGGGAGATTTGATATATATATATATATATATATATATATATATATCATCATGAGAAATTGTACAAAAAGAAATATATATATATATATATATATATATATATATATATATATATATATGCTAACACGGGATGTAAGCACCTTTTACGTTCCGAGCTATGTTTTAATAGAGAGACCTCCCCCACCCAAAAAAAAAGAAAAACAAAACACTATGAATGTCAACCATACATTCTCTGGAAACAGATTACCTACAATGGAGCGATTTCAACATCAGAGTCTTTGTCGTATATTAGGTATCCAGTGGCAAATGTATGCATGTTACGTTAGATGTAATTGAACGCATTCGGTATACCAGTATAGAGGTATAGGTCAGGAATAAGGACAACAGAATCCTTAGGCAGTTTCCACAGTGATTTAGCTAGGAAAATAAAAAACAGCGCGCCCGCCGAAATTGAGATATTATGTTTGCATCAAAAATAACCAGAAGAAAGTTATCATGCAAAATTACTGGGAAGAACTAGCACTATACGGTTCATTCTAGAGGAAAGCTGTGCTCATAGGTAAGATAGATTTTGAATAGAATCATTTTGCACTTGAAAGATTCGAGAGAAATATTCATCAGGGTTTTGATGTTAATTTTCTTTGAAAATCCTGCTAGAAAAATTCAACTCACGTGTCATGAACGTGGTCGTGTTTGTTCGTCTAACCAGGGCAGGCCTAACACGTCATGAAAGAAGGCATACACAGGGAGAAGTCTTTCATTATACGTTATGTTTTATTCATGTAACACACGGCTGTTGAAGACACCTACTCTTGTCATATATGCCCAGGACTGTGAAAGACCCTAGCAGGACTGAAAAACCATATATGGGCCGCACATATTGGAAGATGTGTCAGGCGACGATATTTCTAATATTCCCTTACATACTCCTAAATATAAAAGCAGAAATATAAGTGAAATGATTTTCGTTCATTTTAGGGTACTGAGTTTTAGGATAATGAAGTACTAATTCTATTAGATTTAGAATATTTAATTAAGCTGATATAACTATTTTTTTGTCTAAATTCCATGTCCCTTCAGGATGTAAGTAATCATTTCTCTCTAAGGAATTACACTTTTATTATGAGTGGATTGACGTTAACTTCCTTTTTCCTTAGCGTTTCTATTGAATTAAAATGAATACTTCCGCTACGGTGTCTACCACACAAGGATAGAGAGCATATCTTTCTAATTCATTCGTTGCTGCTCTAAGAATATCGGGTTATACGTATATGTATTCAAAAAGTATTTTCATGTTTAAATCTACTCCTTAAATGCACTATTTTATCTTTCAAATGCTAAGTGACATCCAACGTATTCTATGGGGAAACGGATATAAGCTGTTATAACAATAGATTTAGCGAATTCTGTACACTAAAAGATTTTCTATCCACTTCTGCTAAAGTCTGGTTTGATTCGATATCAATTCCTTCTGGGTCATTTAATGCCGAAATTTAATTTTTGGTGGATCACTGGTAATATTTATTTCAACAATGTATTGCTGGTAATTTTTCTCTTCCCTTACCAATAATGGATTGCTGGCAATTTCGTTTACTACTTGAATGTATTTTTATATTTAATGTTTTGACCCCAGTTTGGGGATTCACTACGTGCTCATAGCTAGAATTCTAACAGATGCTACCACCCCGGGGCAGGGTGGAACTGGGAAAAAAACAGTAATTAACATGTAATTCTTCCTCCTTAAAATCTCGCGATTAGAGGACTTACTGTTGGATGTTGTTAGTTCTAATACATCTAAAAAAGACTGAGATAATGCAAAAGTGCTAAAAAAAAATAAAATGGTTAAATCTGACCATATCTCAAAATATATAAATCAATCCAAAGCAAAAATATTAATTCGCGCACCCACATACACACGCATGTGTGTGTGTGTGTGTATATATATACATACACATATACATATACATGTATATATATATATATATATATATATATATATATATATATATAATCACCTACTCACTTTCGTTTATTAGACATTGAATTGAATAACCTCATCTTACATAAACTTGCCTGACACTTCAATTAACCTGATGTATATTCATGAACATTCCTATAAATAAAGATTTTGAGAAATCAACAATTTTGCTCTTGAATATAGATACTCATCATAAAACAAATTCTTTTTACTTAACTCGATAATTTCCCTCAAAAGATAAGATAATTTTTCTTTTTGTTTCATTCAAAATACTTAGACTATTCCTGTAGCTGTAGCGACCATAATACTTAAGTAAGTTTAACACCATTTACTTGGGGAATGATTGTTGGGACCAGAACAAAAATTGTACATGCGTCTGCGTCGCTGCAGGCCAGTCGGATTAACAATGCTAACAAAGGTACATCGCCGAAAGCGTTTATAATGAGTTGGCTAGAGTTGGAACTGGATATTTTATCACTGAAAGGATGTTGATGGATCCCAGGAGCATAGCTTTCTCATGAATAAAATGGACAATTTACTTCTGAATCTTTATCCCGGGAAATCGATGGCACCAAAATGAACTGTAAAGAAACAACAGGCTATTGGAGGCAGTGAGACAGTTTGCAAAATGTTCTTTTGCGGAATTTACTGTGTCGAGCTTCACTGTTTCAAAATCATTGAGTACTAAGAAAGCGCCTTCAGACAGGAAAAAAAAAATGAAGGAAATGTCATATATCTACAGAAATGTTTTCAGAAATAGTTTTCACTGGTGTGGCCGACCAACTTTTTCGATACTAAACCCGATATTATTAATTAGATATTTAAGATGACTTTTCAGTAATCACAAAATTTACAATGTACTTTGTAGGGGGGGGGGCGATAAAATGTTGTTGATATACTTGCATTAGATAGACTAGTAAATCGTTAGCGGATTTGTAGAATACATAATTAGCTGAGATTTGTGGGTACACCAAGAAAAAAAAATTCATTATTTAAGTATTTCTGCAACATCAGACCGTTGCTGATTTCAAGAAAAAAATTGATCGTGTATAGCATGACGGTCTTTGAAATATTCTTAGAGAATTGAATGTAGATAACGGAATTATCCAATTAATTCAGCCCCTATATAAAGATAGTACAGCGCAGAACTTCTGAGTATACAAATAGGGGGATTTTTCCGGACAACTGTCGGCGTGCGACAGAGATGCGTACTTTCACAAACATTGTTCAACGTATTTCTAGAGAGAATCGTGCAAGAAACCTTGAAGGATCATGCTCCTTCAATCTGTATTGGTGGTAGACCCGTCTATTACTTACGTTTTGCAGATAACATTAACCTCATAAGAGGTAGTAACAGTGAGCTCCAGGACTTGAATAACAAAACTTTGAAAGAGCAGGGGCATATGGAATGAAGATCAGTCCCTAGAAATCCAAAATAATGGTGAATAGCACAGACAGTAACACCTGTGTCAACATTACCATGAACGGGAATTCACTGGAGAAAATGTCCAGTTTTAAATAATTGGAAGAAACTGGTAGCGATGGTGAAACTGACAAGAATATGGAGAAGCAAAATCATCTTCCAAGCAAAGTACAGCCTGTTCAAATCGCTGGTAGTTGCCATTCTCCTATATGGATGTGGAACATGGACACATTTGGCAGAAACAGATTAGGATCCAAGCGTTTGAGAACACATGCATGAGAAAAATCCTTGGCATTTTCAATTAGGGAAAAAAACAAATAAGTTGTCCGGAAAAGGGTTGAAAGTTTTGTGGTACACCAAGAACCTCTTCCCGCCACTGTCAATCGGAGGAAATTGGCGTGGTTTGCACGCATTACAAGGGACGGCAGCTGTGCAAGACCAGCATGCAAAGTACAGTTGAACGTGGACGTAGGAAAGGGCGCCATCACAAAATCTGGTTGCACTATGTCAATTGGAATGGTAGAATTGTAGCAGATTGTTGCTGATGGCTGTCGTTAATAGACCGTTGCGGAAAAGAGTTAATGTGCCTCCTGTATTCGGATCTGCCGAACAATTACAAAAAGTCAAGGGGGTGATGATGATCTTGATCATGATGATTACTGAATTATATAATCGAAACATACCTTAGTTCAGGGAAGTCTTTGAGCAGATGACGCAAAATTTTACACGGAAATCCGAAATCTTAAATAGCAAAATATAGATCACAAACAAACCAGTATGGCTGAAATCCTATGTAATATCGATACTTATATATGGCAGTAAAAGCTGAACAATTTACACGAACATAAAGAGAATATGAAGAGAACACAAGAAACAATAGATATTATTCTACACAACGTTTCTGAGAATACCATGGACGCATGTGTGAAGTTTTAAGGAAGATAGCCACAAAAAGGATAGTTATACATAAAACCAGAAAGTGAAATTTGAAAGTTTCTGTGAGACATAATGAGAAAAGGCCTGGAAATTATGACATGCATATGCAGGCTATTGTGATAGTAGACAGCAGAAAGCTAATGAGCCTGGGTAAATGATAAGTGGAACAGAGGAACTGAGAGGCAATAAAATGACCAACATAATAAAGACAGACGGTAGATAAGTAGTTGTGGAGATACATTATCGCCCATGTCTTGAAGGGATACAGCTCGTATAAGAAAGCAATACATGAATATTAGGCTAATCGATGTAGTTGTGATAAAAAAATATCAAGTACATTTTCCATAACTTAAAATCTTTCTACACACAAGAGCATGACTGAAACACACACAACTGCAAAAATGGCGATATTTATCGACCATCTGCAAGGCATCTATATTGATCGCCAATTAATGCTGTTAACATTTGTTTCAATGGCCGGCAACACATTTATTTGTGTAAGCATATATTTTGATGTAACAATATCAGTACGCAAGAAGTTTTCCTTCACACACGCATTTCTATATAAGGATTATGAGGTAAATGGTAAATCAGTAGTGTAGCTTTGGTAGGTAGAGAATTTGATCAGGATTTTATTTCATTGAACTGATCTGATGGACAATCTTCTCAAAGATGAATAAGAGATGAAGCAACAGAAATGTGGTTCTACAGAAAGATGCTAAGGATATCATGGACCGACCCTGAGAGCATCGACAAGGTTTTGGAGAAAATGGAAACAAAAAAGAAACATAATTAACATCAGGAAGAGGCAGTTGTATTTACTGAGACACGTGATGAAGAAGGAAAGCTTGGCAAATCTGATATTCGCAGGATAGATTGAGAGAAAGAGGGACAGTGAAATACAGCGCTTAACATACTTGATGGGCTTGAGGAAACTGATGTCACAACAGGGTTTGGGAGGAATAACAATAAGACAAAACCTATCAAGAGCTACAAGGGATAGGAAGATATGGAGGGCCATGATCACATACGCATGAACGGTCACGGTACATAAAAATGAACTGGGGAAAGTTCAAGGTGTAACAGAAAGGAAAATACATACTTTCTCTTAAGTGACAGATGACGTAGATTTTTTTCGAACAGTTACAATTTGTGTATGCCGAAAACTCATGAATTTTATTTTTAGAAATAAAAAAAGGAACTGCGAATATTCACAAGTGAAGCAAGCATATTTCTACCAGTGTATTCTACATAAAGTCGTCAGATCAAGACTAACATACCGAGGCCATGTATATTGTGAACTCGTTATCATATGTCTAAACTAGGCCTGTACAATTGAAAAAAAAAAAAATGAACACATTGCTCAAAGAAAAGTTTGCTGCGGCCCACAAATGTACATTTTTAGAGTAAGTAACCGGCAGAAAAATGGCACAAATGCATATGAAAGGGGCTAAGTTGTAATCAAAAGAAACATGAAAAGTAGTAAAAAAAAAAAAAAAAAAAACAAACAAAAAAACAAGTCCAAACCGTTTTTAAGAAAAAAATCTAAGACAGGTCGTTTAACAATTAATGTCTTATTATATCGCGTAGTCAAGTATGTAAACCTCTACATGCTTTGTAATGAAGGGATGCCAATGGCAAAGTTCAAAGTCAACAGGAAGAAAAGTCAGAAGAAATGTCTACACGAAGAATAATATTCACGAAATTGAAAATAAAATCAGGAGAAATATCCGTACAAATGAATATTTCCCGGAAAATATCCAGAAAAGCCAGAAGCAATTTTCGCACAAAGAATATTAGCAGGTGCAAAAATATCAAGATGAAAATAAGACTGGAAAAAAAATTATAATGATAAACATTTTTCATCCTTTTTGATAAGATGAGAAAATTTAAAGCAATAAATATTAAGTCTGTCTATCCAAAAATACTTTTTTGAACTAAACCAACAATGACTGGTTAAATGTAAAATACCAATTTGCTGTGGTACTAGAAATGGTTTCTTTTTTTTTTTTTTTTATAGAAACAAGGAGATGCTTGAGGTGAACGGTAGGGCAGTAAAGAATATAAAACGCCCACTTGCTAAAATGTTGCTTCAGTATTTTGATATATTTTAAAGGAAAAATATATATATATAAAAAGTGTATTTTTAAATTTGATTGAAAGTGAATAAAACGATAAATTTGAATTAGATTTAAAAAAAAAAAGACCGTAAAAAATCCGAAATGAGAGATTTAAAACGTTAGTTTAATTTTAATAACGAGTGAATTATCAAAATAGGGAAAAGAATTAGGAAAATATAAAGCGTACAGGTCGAGTTAGTCAACTGCTAATCCGCACTATTTATGCATTTATAGAAAAAGCACAGAGAAGATTTATTACGACGGTGGCAAATTGACTGAAGCCGAGACGTCTGGTCAGGTCAGGACTAATAGTATCACTGATTCTTCTTGAGATTTTATCAAGAATATCTAAGTATACACCAGGAGAACCGGAGCATATGTAGCAGCAGTATAAAAAGCATAGACGAATATGAAAGATAGATTTTCAAGAAAAGAATTGTCTACCACGACGTTGTAAACGAACTTTCATACCAGCAGACTTAGCAATTGATTCCATACTGCAAATGCCACTTTGATTCGTCTCTTGACTGGATTAAATCAGGGATTAGGATTCCCAATATGAGTGTGAGATTATATATATATATATATATATATATAGCGAGAGGGAAAGAAAGAGATAGCGAAGTAAGACGATAAAATGATTTCCTTTTATACGTGGCGTTAATGGCGTTAATTATCAACACAGACAATGAAAGGATAATTGAATAAAGACATGATTCCTCAAAAGCTAAATTTTTCGTAGGCGATCAATTGCCGAATTTGCTTTAATCAATGCAAAATATTTACTATTTTGAAATCCCCTATTGGGTCATATTTTGTTCAGGTCTAGTCGATATTTTCAGTTCTATACAAATGTTTTACCACGTCAATGATTAAAGATGGCTTCTATTCAATGAAACTTGTAGATCTTAAAGAAGGAGATGTTTCCTCAGATCTTCTTGACTGGTGTTAGAAATTCACAAGAAGGTCTACGAAATAACAAAATCTACATGACTTGAAAGTTTCAGAAAGTAGAAACAAACAATATGGATATTACATGTAATAGGAGGGTAAATAATATTAAATCAATATGTTGATTTTTCCCACTATTTTAAACAAAAGTTTACAAGGAAAACTCGCATCGACGTAACAGTGGACTAAATAGAGCTATTTACCGATTATCCATATCGAAAATTCCTTCTGTTCACAGTTGTTTCGCTACGTAAATTTATATGGTTAATGATCTGCTGAGCAACAATAATCTTCATTTTTTTTTATTTTTAGTCCGCTATATTTCTTTCTTTCGTACTATATAAATTATTTTTTTTAATTGACGATTTTTAAAAAATTCTTATTTGAATAATCGGAAGATAATATCTATGATATAAATGTTAGCTTCGAATTAAATGTCTATATTTTTGTTTCATATCAGGCTATCTAGTACTACTTCTCGCTTTGATGAGTAATCGCCGACAAATCTGATTCCCCCAGTGGACAATTCTAGTGAAGAGTGTGGCTCGACACCGAGGAGGTTCAAAATCAAGTCGTGTTAAACAGGGTAGGGGCTTTCCTGTAAGAATTAATAGTCATTTAGAACAAAGACGTAAAGTCGGACCCATAATGATTTATGGAGCCAGTTCGGCGATGTCACAACTGAAGTGAACGACCAGAGAACGGAGGTTTCGCTCGATGGAATCAACGGCCAGTCGTCCGTGAATAAAGTGAGGCTTCAAGTGGGAGGACATCGTTTATGGTCTGACCTGGAGAAGGAAGGGGTCCACCTAATCCAATTCCCCAGGATACGCTACGCATAATTTAAACCTTATATGTGGATAGAAATGGTTATGGGATCAGTTGCACAACGACATTACGAACACGCAACGTCCTAGGACTGATAATGAAGATGATTTTTGGTCGTCTAATAAATTTTTGATTTGATAATCATTTGATTAGAGCCTATAGCGACGAAAATTGGCGACTGACCTCGTCAAACTAAACGACAGCGCGTCGCGTGTATTCTACGACAGAAAATGTGGCGAAAAAGAAAATTACTTACCAAACAAAAGGGGCACGCATTCCACATGACATACTGAAAATGGAATATTTGAATGAAAAAACAAGACTGTCGAAGGAGTCGCTATAAAAGTATTTTGATATGCAAATTACTGAACATCTTCGCCCAGCTGTCGACGAATGAAAAAAATGATCAGCGATAAAAGCAGTTGGTGTTCTGGAATCGGGAAAATAATAAATAAATAAATAAATAAATAATTCGGGTATTTTGGCTACCGCGTTTGTTGGAGAATGAGTTATTTCTCTGACTGGTTGCGTGCATTGTGATTCGTGAGAGTACCTGCGAATCGAGTTTTCGGCATTTCTTTCTGCCCCCGATGTTCGAGTCTGAACTTAGTGATTTATTCTCTGTGACGTGGAAATAATCTGCGACAAACATTTCCTTTGTAATCCCAGATCGCTTACAGAGCCCAATTACAATTTGATTTATTTTGCGTTTATTAGCATTATAATATAGTAAGAAAGAACAAATATTGAAACGTTAGACAAAATATCCTTCCTTCAGAAATGAAGACATGTGTCGAAAATGCAAAACAGCAACTGTTTTATTTCTTGTTTTTTTTTTTTTTCAAATCGTTGAGATTACATTAAACAAATACTTTAAGGAGAGGCTTCTGCCTTCAACATTCTCTTCTTATATACTAGGAAAGTCGGTTGATTGTCACGTGCTATTCAACCTTTTTCATCAGAAACTATGTTCTAAATTTAAAAGTATATCATGCATATGGACATTAAATATAGCTTCCACATCTGCTGCTTCTCCTATGTATCTAGAGATTGTGGAATAAATCCAGAGAACTAATTAAAATTTTATTGGTACTGACCTGGAATCTCGATTGCAGTAACTTTCCCAAATATGTAACATAGCTACCCTTTTCACCTATATTTTCTCGATAAGTTCTCATGAGATTTTATCTTTGGCACCTTCCCTTTACGAACATATACGCAGTACTAGTTAGGTTTCATCAATTTACAGTGAAATTACTAGATACAATCATAAGTTCTATGTCAACAGTTTATTCATACGTACATTTCAGTTGGAGAATGCTCGTCCTGCTTGTTAATTTCGAAAATAAACATTTATCATCAAAGATTTAAATGCAATGCCAAACGCTATGTTTTGTCTTAATTTCCGTTCTTTTATTACCATCTCTCCTTAATAATGATTTTTCTCAGATTCTTTCACTCCCAGTAAGCCTTTGCATTTTAGTGGGTTCATCGTTTTTCCTTGGGAGAAATGATTAAACAATATTTAAAATACATTGCGTACAGAGAGGAAATTCAGTATAAAACTTTATCAAAAGGCAAAAACAAAAAGAATACCCATTGACAAACTTCAACAGGAATACAGACGAAAGACCTGCAGTCTGTAACTTTTGCAAGTTCCTTTGAAAATAACTTGCAACGCAACTTAGACAAACCTTAAGCAAATTATATTGCAATCTTTTGACGAATGCTTATTGAAATGATACATAATACATTATGTTTGTAAGTTTAAAGATAAAATGAAAACCATTTTTCCATATGCATAAAGTATCTTTCTCTCTTAAACACACCAACACATATGAATATATGGCATCATCTTAACATAGCACGAGACAATATATTTGTAAGAATGTTAGTTTCTTTGCGTCAGTTATACTTAGATAATTGTCGTATAGGCATAGATTTATAAGGCCAGATTTCCAGCATGGTGCTATGGGTCAAAGTTCTATAGGATGAATCTATCGTGAGGACTACGTTATACTTGTAATTTTTCAGACAAGTTGCATATATACTTTTCTGTTTAGTAAGTTATATAATTAATTTTATAACGATTTGAGATTCCATATATATATATGCGTATAATTTAAAAAATTAAAAGATATTTCATAAGTTCATAAGTTCCGTTTATTTAAAATATATTTAATACATAAATTTATTTCATATCAAAATAATTAAAATATTAAAATCAACAACATCATTTACTCGCTTTCGTTTATTAAACATTACATTACGTCACTCAGAATCCTTCATAAATGTCCATTTCAGTTAGCCGGATGAATATTTATGAGTGTCTCTTAAATTTAAAAATCCTGAAGAGGTAACAAAATGTTTGCTTTTGTTTATAAATACTTGCTGCTAAATAAAATCCTTGCATTTGTGTGGATAAAGTCCGCCAGTGGACGCAACGTGTCAGAGAATATAAGCTTTCTTTTTGTCATCATACACACACACACACACATATATATGTATGTATTACTGAGGATAGATCAAATAACTAGATATTAGTAACTACATATAGGTTCGTTAGCGTGCATACACAGGTAAGCGAATAAATATTTACTTCACTTAATATGAGGTGTAAACAAAACAGAAATCAAAAGTAATAATTATTGCCTGATGATTTCTGTAGCACAAATAAACTTTAGGTTGCACTTCGAACGTAGGTATATACATACATAAATACACACACAGACACACACACACACACACACATATATATATATATATATATATATATATATTGCTTTTACACATCTGCAGTCTTTTCTTCTGGGATATCTGATTGACTGCATTGAATAGACGATGTCAATATTTGACTGATTTTCTTTTTCTTATATTGGTAAAATGTGTATTTCTTATTTTCGAAAGATTAATTTTCGCCTTTTAAGTTGTGCCGGTCGCCAGTGGTTATCGACGCGGGGTGTGAATCAAGGAGTCCTTGGAAAATTCCAACGTAGCCTGATGCGTCTAGAATAGCAAAACTGTTTGAGGGTAAGGCATGAAATCAATTTTTCTAACTGCATCTATTGGTAGATTTTGTCCTGCAGACTTGAATGTTTAGTCACTACATAAAAATGACTACCATCCATGAAGAAGGCGACTAGAATCTATTTTAGTCTCTTTACCCAGATGTTATGTCAAATCATAAACTATAGAAAAAAACAAGCTATTAAGATCGCCTACGTTCTAATGTGATATAACTTCAAGAAACGAGGCTTTTAGCGGTGTGGAATGAAGCTGTTTTTCTAGTTGTCTCTCGGTGAATATTAGAATAAATCCACTATAAAATTGGATGGGTATCCTTCCAGTCAGCTTATTCGTGCTTGGGACATACCATATTATAATCTAAGATAAGGAGATGTAACCACCATTAAAGTGAATTGATTTATCCAAATAACATTCAGTCCTGATTCATATTTCTGAAAATACTTACAAAAGGTTTTAAATTAAAATTGTTTCGTCTTTGTTTTGTTTTTTTCACTACGGCATTAACTAAAATCCGTTACGTTTTTTAGAATGAACTGCAGACGCTTCCAAAACAAACTTTTTAAGATGGCCGTCTGAAAATACATACATGGCCACTGAGAACTGACTGAACGATGTGTCACTGGAAAATATGACAGAGCGCCATCTCAATTGATTAATGCTTTCTTTGTTGAAATGTTGGCTTTTAAGAAGTGTTTTTCTTTTCTCTGTCCGTTCTGTCATTTGATGAATATAACGCATTGACAGTGTCTGAATGGCTTGAGCGCACTCTCATCTGTCGCTTTGAAATGGAAGTTATTTTTCAATTCCAGTTTCATTAGATGACATTGTATTATTGATGTCTCAATTGAATCTGAAGGAGAAACTGTGTTTTACATTCTTTCAATGCACAGGGAATTTGATGTTCAAGCAGTCTACAGTCAAGAAAGTGTAATTCTCAGTTTTGATATTATTTTACTTTGACCTCGTCTACATTCACATTGGCAGGCAATACAAAAGATTAGAAAAAATTAATTTTTGTGCTACTGGATTTTGAGATAATGGGAAATCAGATGTACGCATATATCACTTGTGTTCATAAAAAGTGATCAATTAACAATAGGTACATACATATTAACTTACAGACCTGATAAAATAACCATGGCTATCTATCTATCTATCTCCATATATCTGTGTGTGCGTTTATTATTTGTTTGTTCATCATCTATATATCTATATATCTGTTCATTATCGATGTGTTTATTATCTATCTATCTATCTATCTATCTATCTCTCTCTCTCTCTCCCTCTATATATATATATATTCACTATGTATTTACTCGCTATCTATCTACCTATCTATTTCTGTATCTGTTCTTTATCTACTTCTCTATTTCTCTCTCCATCTATCTATCTATCTATCTATTCATTATCTATATATCTGCTTTTATCTATATTTATTTGTATCTATATATCGAAGTATAGGTTAATTATTTATCTATCTGTTCATTACCTATCTTTCTATCTATCTATATATTTGATAATTATCTATCTATCTATCTATCTATTCATTATATTTATCTATGTATTTTTTCATTATTTATCTAATATTATATCAGAAAGAATGTTTTCTCAGAAATGTCGATGAAGAAGACTCAAAAACATCTTTAGTCTTAATTGATATTCTCAAGCGAGTTAATAGTTCTCTTTATTTTCAGTGATATAATCCCATATATTTGGCAAATTGTTGATTGCTCGGACGTAAACCGCTTCAGGTTTTGGTGCAAATCAAAACTCGATATGAGTTATAACTTCTTCAATGTTCATAAACGATTTCCTTCTATGATTTGAAGAAAAAAAAATGATTGTCAAGCAACTTTTTACACATAATGACATGATATTATCTTGAGTGATTCCAACATTTTCCTGTAAACGCAACACGCCTGACTAATCAATAATGGGTGAATTTATGCAAATCTTGTGTAATGCTTCTAACCGAGGACAATAATCCTCCGCCTTCCCCGAGTTGTTTTAGTTTAAACCTTAGTTATACTCGACACGTATTTGTGGTGAACAGTCACGTAGAAGCAAGCGAGCCAGAGAGGCTTGCATCAGGTGCAAAGGAAGATAAAGGTCGACCTCAACATACGGCATGCGGCATCGGCATTTTAGCTCTTTGAAAATGTCATTACACTTCCGTCTAGCTATTCCAACATAATGTTCGCTAACGGTTTTTTTTTCTGCAATTTGACATGCTTCGACAAATAGCAATTCGTGTGGTGATTGTTCGGTCTGAGGGAGGCTGTTTGCCTTGGTAACTGAGAATAAAAGCGAAGAACGCTGACTGGTTGGTCTGCCGTGGCGTTGGTCTTATAAAAGAGGGCTGAAGCAGTGCTGATTTTCTAAGCGTAGCCTAAAAATGTCAAAAGGCTGAAAGTATGGGACACCCACTGAGGATAGAACTCAGTAACAGTCGTAATTGTTCTAGCGAGGCAAGCTTCCTCGCCATTACACCACGCCGAGGTGCCCAAATTGATTTTCCAAGCGTAGCTTAGATGTGGCACAAGGCCGAATGTATGGTGAAACCGGCGAGGATCAAGCTAGCTACTCAGTCTTAACTGCTCTAGCAAGACAATCTTGCTAGCCGTTACACCGCCTCGAGTTCCCCAAAGAGGGCTGAATCAGTGAGAAGGGGAGAATGGTTATACGTTTTGAAGTGTGTGGAAGGCAATAACGATGGGTTGAACCAGCAGTATCTTGAATTGTACGAACAACGACCTAGTAATAGAGACTCATTTGAATTACAGTATTATATCTCATTAAATACAAAAATTAACCGTTTTTTATGTAGTCGTGGGGTTCCATTTTTTTTCTGTTGTTTATAGTTTTAAATTATCCACTTTTCATTGTTGCTGATTATAATACCTAGGACAGCTCTGCTAACCAATCTAATCCTCAATGACGAAAAGAGAGCCAATAGTTAATTAAACTGAGAAGTGATAATATGATGAGGGACACATTGTCTAAATTCGAGTTCATTAAGATCGAAATATGTCATCTATCGAACTCTTTTGCTAATTCGCGTGTAGTTTGCTTAGGATTTTCTTCAACTACAGTTTTCAAAAGCTTTATATGCACAGTACTTTGTCGTCCAGGTCGAGGAGAAGGTTCGAGTGCAACATTTCGCGGTCAACACAGGCCACACTAACATTGATGTGTCCAGATATGTGAAACTTCATTTGCATAGACACGAGGAATATTTCCTGTCGATTCCGTTGCTGAAAAGGCATTGTCGATTACGTGCAGCATCGACTGCGTTTAAAAATTTCATGTTGATACATTTGTCAGCCTGGTATGAATTAATATGGAAAGAAACAAAAAAATGCAGAATAGAAATGGTTACAACCGAAAACCAGGATCGAAACCCAACCTATCAGAAGATAGTCGTAAATTCTACATCAACGCCATCAGCAGAGAAACAACGCTAATTCTAGCGTATTTTTCTTACGAATGTAAACAAACGCCAGTTAGCCAGAGGGCTCGTATTCATTTTACCGAAAAGTTTTGCTTTTTAGCGCAGGCGGATACTATTTGTAGAATTCTGCTGTCTCTCAAGAGTCCTCAATTGAAAATATGTTATCAAGAGCTTAATTATATATATATATATATATATATATATATATATATATATATATATATATATATATATATATATTATAAATGGACAAAGTCCGACAATTATTTTCAGATAAAAATAGTCTTAAGATAATTGTTGGACTTTGCCCATTTCATAATGTGTGACGTCATTTGTTTACATTTGGATACACATCGAGCAGAATGTACGAGAAAAATCATGGAGAATTGTAGTTTATAAACCGTACAATCGAACTTACTAACCGAAATGCTTTTCTGTTGCCCAATCGGTAAATCACGTTAGGCTATATGATGATTCCGTATAAGATACAGTTTCAATTCCTGTTGGAGGACGCATATTTTCCATGAAAAGTTTCTCGGACATTCAGACCGGCAAATGTCGTTAATACTGTTTATTATAAACAGAGCATTTACTTATATATATAATCGTCTTTTTGTGTGACATGAGTACTATAATGGATCTGAAGAGACGTCCGCAGGCACCGTATGGTAGAGTAAGAAGGTTCAGTTGGTGGCGAGCGCTAGCTTTTATTTGGCCTCCCTTGTCTCTTTCTATTTATTTTCTGGTGTTTTCAAAGGATTTTGTCTTGTCGTGGACATCTTTTCGCCAACTGGTTCATTCTGCAGTTTCCGTCTACCAACTGACCGAATCGTTTTCTGTCCTCAGTAAGTCGTTTTTGAGCTGATCATTGAATCGACGACGTGGAGCTCCACGTGGCCCTCCTGTCAGATGCGAGCTCTGAGAACAGGATTTGTTTAGGTAGGCGAATGTCTGGCATTCAGGAAGGGTGTGCGGCCCATCGAAGTCGGTGACGAAATATAATGGTTTCTAGTCTCTCCATCTTTGTACGGAGAAATTCGTTTACGTGCTAAAACCCCTGGGAAAAGTATTAATCCTCATTTCCCTCCAGCTATGGATGTATAGCAAAACAAACTGGGTTCTATAGCCTTGGATGGCATCTTGTGTAGAAATAGAACTCTGAATTCAAAGCCTGCGGATGGCCATTTGGGAAACTTGTGGCACATAGTGTACGAGGTCTCTGTATTCGGTCCTTGAAAAAGTGTGTCTGATTCATCACAAAGTCTTCACCACTATAGTCAAATCATAATATGCTGGTGTCTGGGCTGTCGGTTACTAGGAACTGAGCTACTTAACCCGCATACGTTGAATAGGATGGGAGAGTCCACCATATATATATATATATATATATACGTGTGTGTGTTTGTGTACGCGCACAGAAAAAACATTCAATTTTATTGTCTTGTTTCAGATATGAATTTAATATAGGAAATAGACCCGTTACTGAAACGCAGTGTCATTAAGTCGTTGCCAATTATAATACGTGTATTTTTTTTTGTTTATGCACAAGGGAGAAGCTATCGATTATTTCTATCCATACAGCGACGAGTTTTTTCTATTTTTATGTAATATGTTTCTTCAGGACTTGGGCGAATGTGGCTCTTAACAAAAATGTATCGTTTGTAGACTTTAGTAAATTTGTCTTTCTGCAATATCGCCTAAGAATTTTTTTCTTCCAACCATTTACAAAAGCTTGATAGGGAGTTTATACGTAGATTTTTTTTCTCATGCCTTCAGTACGTCTTGTGAGTGCCATATTGTAAGTAAGAGAGGCGAGTCGCTAAATAAAAGAAATAAATTTTATGCAATTGATACAATGCCAGAAATAACTTCTCTGATTTATTTAACCTGGTACTAAAATCATGATGGCTATTTCTGAAAGTTAACGCATGCATAGATACTTACATTCGTAATAGTAACGTATTAGGTCGACTAATGAACCTCTGGGCGGAGTACTGTTTTTAATCGAATTTGTGTCCACTCTGTGCTTTTGTATGTTTAGAACTTGTGTATGTGTGTGTGCCTTTCATTGAATAATATAGGCATCTTGTGTCTACTTATTTTTATACTGATCTTTCTCGTTGTCTAAACATTCTTGATCTTGAGATTGTTACAGTTTATATATATATATATATATATATATATATATATATATATATATATATATATGTGTGTGTGTGTGTGTGTGTGTGTGACTAGTGAGTTGTTCCAAATGCCTTGACTCTCTTTATAGTCAACCAATAGAAGGTTAACCAATCAGAAGCCGCAGAACATTCTATCCGGCGGCCATTTTGTTTAACCTACCCGAATGACCAGTGACAACTTGTCAGGCGAAGATGACAGAAGGAAGTACTACGCTCTGCTACTTTGCTGCGATATCCACTGCTAACCTGAACTACGCTTTCCTACTGTCTCCGAAATATTCACTGCTAACCTCTGGATTCTATACTCGAAGCCGACCGTCATAAAATGTCTAACAGAGATGAAATTCATCAAGGAAAGCGTCGTAGTTTTCGATAACGAAAGTATTATCGATCTATTCTAAAACAAAACAAAAAACCCTGTTAGTTCATATGTCGACTTGACGTCCACCACATTATCTTAAACTTTATTTATCGGATACGATCTCTATTGCACAACATCTAAAAACACATTCCAGTTTACATTCGCAATACAGGAAAATAGCAATATAATACACCACGAACATAATAAACGTAGCCTTCAAATTCTCAGGTCCGTCAATATCAAAATCAACCAAATAACACTCAATAAATTTATTACGAATCTAGCAGCAACATATTAAAGTGCTTCAACATTCAACGCCATTTTACAGTTCTACGGATTTCCAGTCAGCTCTCTTATATTAAAATGATTGTTTTTCAAAAAAATTCTATAACTAATTTGAAGATGATCTTGGAAATAATCGAAAGTAATTATCTTAAAAAAATTTCATTGTTAAATTTCATCGTAACATCGAGAATCTGAATAGACAACAGGAAAATATCATAATAAAAACAAGTAAACAAAATATGTTTATATTATTCAATGAAACATGTTGGAATGAAGATATGTAACACACGCACACACACACACATATATATATATATATATATATATATATATATATATATATATATAAGGAGAGAGAGAGAGAGAGAAAGAAAGAGATTGATAATATTAGTGGTCAATATATATATATATATATATATATATATATATATATATATAAGAGGAAGAGGATATAGTTGTTCAAACGAGAGAAAAGTGTGTATATTGAAAAAAAAAGAGTAACCGCAAACGTTTTTGGTTGTGATGTGAATTTTTAAAAAATATTATGCTTTATCTTGGAATATTAGTGTTTGAGCATTATATATTATATATATATATATATATATATATATATATATATCTCCTAAAACTCTAACAAATTTTTGCATGACCTACAGACGAATTGTCAAATGACCTAACAAATTAGACGAGAAAAAAAGTCCAGAAAAGGTAAATTGAAAGAGATAAAAGAAGAAAAGGATCAACAGGCGAATCTCGACAGTAAATTAAAATGCTCAACGCCTTGACTATCCAGACGTAGCAAAAGATACCAATCATAACGTCAACACTCAGCCGAAAGACAGCTTGAATCGCTACTCAAGTTTCACGATTTCTCGATCTTCAGGCACCCAAATGTGGTAGCTATCTAATAAATATGGCTGGGCCTATGCAGCTATTTTTTTTATTTTTACCTTTTTTGTGTGCATACCATTTTTAGTAAATTTGTCTGAAGGTCATAATTCTAGATTTCTAAAATTCCAATTTTAAACTGACAGATGACTTGCGCCCTACACTACATGTACTTCTGCTGATAAATCTAGTTGTTTTCTTTCCGTTGCAGACTCAAATTATCCATCATCGCAAAATCGATCAATTCAAATTAACGGTGGATTTTTCTCACCTGCAAAGATAAATTATTTTTTTATGATTTCAGTCTTTCTTCCAACTGCGTGAACCGCCCTGTTATATGCAGCGTTAGACTGACTGATTTTCTATGATAATTACAACAAGCGTGTAAAAAACAAAAACGAAAAATAAATGAAATTATTATCAAATTGGAGAAAAATATTGCTTTTGATTGTATTATACAATCTATCTTCAGCGCAGTCATGTTCAAATCTATCTAAGAATGTTTACGTCTATGTCTGTTCGTATCTATCTATCTATCTATCTATCTATCTATCTATCTACAAATGTTTTACAGTCCTTCTCTGTCGTTTGATCCCATTTATACTGTTCTCGTATTTTGTAAGTATTTTAAAGAGATGAGCGAATAATTCTTGACATTAAATAATCCCTATGTCTGTTTAAGTCACTTATGTTTTAAATGCATAAATAATTTTAGACATAATTTAATAATGTATAGTAAATAGTTAATGGGTTTATTATTTGCTATGTATGTCTATAAGTGTGCTTGTGTCAAAAAATCTATCGATCTCGATAAAATGGAGGAATACGGGAAAAGATTTTGGGTGATATTTTTTCTGATCAAAAGGGTTTCCTATCTGAATAATTGAAGGTATATTAAAGCAGCTCATTATATCTATCTATCTATCTATCTTTTACGCGCCAAGTAAAAATCCAAGCAATGTTTACGTAAGTTAAGTATAAATGTGGTCAATATTTGCCTGTAGAGTGAATATAATAACGACCAATGTTTACCTGTAAACTAATATATGTACACATTTAAATGTACATTAAAATATAGTAATTAAAATTTTGATTACGATATTAAATAACCCGACAAGTGTTGATATACTATATAATCGATTAACAGAAACAATCATTCAAAAAAAAAAAATAAAATAAAGAAGAAGAAAGATTCCTTCCTAATCTTTTATTTGAAGTAGTGCTGAACATCAACATCTTGATGCTGTCATTATTTTCTTTTCAACTTACATGTGATATCCATTTAAATTGTTGTTGTAAATCATTTTCTGTTATCTTTTATAAAACTCTTTGCGATTGAGTGGCGTCAGTACACAAAGTTCGGAGAAAAATTGTCTTCGCCACAATCCACAGGCTTCACTCGCTCAAAGCCATTTTCGACTATAGATCTTAGAAAGCGGTTGTATTCAGCTGACATTTTAGATATTTCTAAACGTCTCTGATGTCCTTCATGACATTCATATGTAAATCCCGATCTGATGAGGCTACTGAGGTACATGACTCGAGTTGTTAAGTTACGGTGTTAGCTTTGTAGCAATTTGCGATCTTGTGAAAAACAGACCTTAGCAGAGATGCAATGGCAGTTCTCTCTGTTTAATAATCGTATAGTTGTCTGGAGTACCACAATAAGTATGGAGCTCTCAGTAAGAAATGAAATCGCAAAAGTAGTACTTGATAAAGTTTGGGTCTTACTGCAGTGCCTTAATAAACATAGTAACAGTAGCAGCCCTTAATAAACCTAGTATCACAGCAGCTCTGGAGGTATAAAACAACGCGAACCCTTAAATTAATTCTCTTCTGTATTTTTCCTCTTTTAGAAATAGTTGAAATGAACTTTTCACACTAAAACTAAAACGGCTGTAGACGCTTCACAGGAAAACACAGCAACACAGTAAGTCAGCCTCAGATATATTAATATTTCGTTGTGTATGCAATTTACTTCTAGGAAAATAATCTTTTGAAAATTTCCTTTTAATTTATTAATTGTTAACACGCATTGAAAATAATCTGGCGTTATTTAGTGCATGTACCATTTTTATCGCCATTATTTCATGTATTATAATATATTCCCGTAAGAAAGCTTATACTTAATTTTGAAGTAATCAACACACTAAATTACTAACCACTATATTACTAACCACTATATTTCTGAGTATGTGTTTACACAGCTCACACATACACAGAAATAACAACACAGCCTCAACAACAGAAGCAGTGTCCATACGAAAACACAACTCGCTGCCAATGCGGTCAAATGGTAATTGTGAATTCAATCCTAGAGATGGCTAGGAGAGAATCAGTGTAAACAGACATGCGGTGACTGATTATTAGTAAAATGATCGGTTTTTGCATCAAATAAGTACCAAAGCGATATACACCAAAGCAAAGACAGTAAAACGAGAACAGTTTCTCTCGGTCGATTATTTAAAAGGCAGGTTAACCGGATTTGAAAACATTGGAAGTGGACCGAAGACCTTTGTCGAAACATTGTATTAATAACACCGAATATGAGGGGATCAGATATAATGATAATAATCCAATTAATAAACAGATTTATTAGTGTTTCATGGAAGTATTTCCATTGTTTCTATTATCAGATAGCGTCGCAACATTAATGCGGTCCAAATTTGCCTTTCCGGATATTATGATTTTGATCTGGTTTAAACAAATTTGAATTATGAATATATTAAATTGTTTTTTCTTTTAATCATAATTTTAATTGACTTTCATTGTAACTTCTCGGATGGTTTATCTAAAATCATTCATAAGTTCTATGCTAACAGTCTCTATTCTCGCACTGCTCGCTTGTAAAACTCGCTTCCGGTTCCATATTTTCAAACCAAAGATGTAAATGCAATGTCAATCGCTATCTTCGGTTCTGATAAATATTCTTTTGTTCTTGCTCATTAGAAATGTTTTTGCTTTCTAATTCTTTTACACTCACTAACCCCTTGTGTCACAGTGACTTTACTGTCTGGATTGGTTTGAACTTGATTAAAAAAAGAAAGAAAAGTCGATCGGAAAAAGTCGATTGTTCTTGATGAGATATTAACTCTCACCTGTTTTATTCTTTTACTCTTTTAGTAGAGCTTAAACCAGGATCGCATTCTCGTTGACAGAATTTAAACTGAACCATTTAAACTTATTTATCTCACCCGATCAATCGCTACATCCATATTTGACACTTCTTTTGTGTTTACCTATATTTGTAGTATCAGTAATATTTCTGTTTACATAAGTATTTTGATTCGTTTATATGGCGCAGCATTGTCAATCAGTGTTAATTTTAATCCTATTCCAACTACCTTTTATCATAATAATGAATAAATGATTTTTCTTGAGCTGATGCATTACGAATCAATCTTCATATTGTCATTTTGGAGTTCTTTAACATTCACTTAATAAAGAAGTGGGAATAAATAATAAAACATATAAAATCAAATAATCTCCTTATTTATAGGTTTGTCCCTAGTCGATAACTAGTGATTGTCTATCAGCTTTTAATCATTTCACCACAAACAAGGCAATAAAGCCACTAAGACGCAAGTGGTTACAGAGTATGAGAGAATATGAGAACAAGAACACATTCTTAATGATATAGAACAATAAAAGAACAGACAGTAAGTAGACAAAAGATATCGATTGACATTATATTTATATTTTTGAAGCCTCGAGACATTTCAATTGTAAAACGATGAGACGCTGCTGCCAATCGAGTAGTACGCTTAAAAATCTATCTATCTATCTATCTATTTTTTCTTTTTTTTCATGCCTCTTTTTTTTTTTACTATTTTCCTCCGCCCTTTCTTTCTTTCTTTCTTACGAGCATATTTTTTCATTTTCGTTTTTTTTTTTTTACTGGCTTTCTTTTTATTAATGTGTAATTTTTTATTTTAATTATTTATCCATTTACAAATTATTCAGCTATTCACAGACGTATATATATTTAAGGTATTTGAAAATTGTTTCTATAAAAAAAACGCTTCGACAATTAATTAGGGCAAATAAAACGGGCACGTTTATAAAAAAATAAAATAAAACAGAACAAAAGCAACTACATATGAGTCATATTATCCCTTTTCTGGATATGTCTGCACCAGTCTGCTAATCTATCTATCTATCTATCTATCTATCTTTTCAGGTACCGTGTAGCTTCATTAGTGGCGTGTTCACAGAATTCTATATATTTTATCTACTTAGCATTATTCATTGTTCTTGTTCTCTTGTCCATTCTCACAATCATTTTAAGTAGATTATGACTCTCTTTTCCTCTTCTCTTAACTTCAGTATGTCATGAGAGCGTTAAATTCTCCAAACGAACTTGCCTCATTATTTAAGAAATTTCTCTCAAATTTCACCTGTCACTTTCTCATTCTTAGCAGCACTTTCCCGATAGCTCACGTTTTCATCAATACTTTGCCGTTTCTCATACATTCTGCCAATGTTCTTCTCAACATTCCCCGATAGAAACACATCTCTGACGCTTCAAATATTTCAGTTATATACGATGAAAGAATCAAGTATTTAATGAAATGTAGAAGATTAGATGTATCATAACAGTTTAGTACTTATTTCGCTGTTTCGAGAAAACAAGATGCCTTATACCTATGCGTCTTTGGAATCAAGTACCTTATACTCTGCCTTTGTTAAAATTTGGTAAATATTTTATGAAAATATGTATATACAACTCTATATTGATCATGTCCACACACGCACACACATACACACACAAATGGACACTATACAGTAAGAACCAATTACATAGACTCACTTATATATGCACACATACTCATATATATATATATATATATATATATATATATATATATATATATATATATGAAAGCCAAATTTTTTAAAATTAAAATTATTTATTAATCATGCTATATATTTACACCTACAAACACAAACACACGATAGGTAAGGATCGGAATTTTATAAAGGATTAAAATAAAGTTCAGATATATAGATATTATTCCAGGATCATTTCCCAATTTATTAAAGATGATCTTCGCCCTCTCTAACATTCTAAATTTCTGTCCTGGCGTAACAATGTGACTCAAAGTGACTCACGTACCAAACGTTTTGGTGAATTGAGTCGATTTCATTTATCAAGGATCTTTTTCCCTCACTACTCTGGACTACCATTATTAATCGGCGAAATTCACCATCTCACGTACCAAACGTTTTGTGAATTGAGTCGGATATTTTCTAATTGATATCTTTATCCTTAGGATGATATTATGATCCCTCTTCCTGTTGTGACCTCTTGATCCAGTTTTACTCTCTACTGTTCAATTTTTTTAAAATTATTAATCGTTACTGAAGGACTGAAAGATATTTTCCCATCACCATTGCACAGATTGAAAGACAGTGGATCTGACACAAAACGATTTTAACCAGTTCACTTTTAGCTGATTAACTCAAAGTGTTTTTCAGTGATTCTTACGAAAAATGTTGATAAGATACCAAAAGTTATTGTCTGAAGACTAGGAAAATTAAACTCAATGAGGTTAGTTTTTTTTGTGGGGGATATTAAACATTTTCTGTAGTAGATAATTATGCTGATATACGATTTAGGCAATTTTGCGGTTACACACGGTGTACACACACACATACATATATATATATATATATATATATATATATATACAATTGAATATTTGCTATATTTATAGGACAGAGGTTTTCATTATTGGGTAGACTGCCTTTGTAGATGTAGATTGTGAACATATGGAGGAAAGAAATGGGCCCATCCTATTCTTTTATTTTTGCCTAATAGGTGTCATGACATTTAGTAAGACTATTTTAATTATCAATTTATTTAAGTAATTTTAGTCATTTTTTTCGGTTTCTTTGTTTAGTGATAATGGCAATATAGCTATAATCAATTCGAGAAATAGATATTCTCCTAAACAAAATATCAAAAGTTATTTCGAAATGCATACATGAAAACAAAATATTTGATATCTAAGAAACAAGTTAACTAATTGAGTTTATTTATTACAGGTTTTCTAAGATGTTTTAACCATCTTTATAAATTTCGTCGTAAGAATCACAGAAAAAAACAAAAAATGGGTTATTCAGCTAGAAAGAGTACAGGTTAAAAGTATTTTTGTTTCAGTCCCACTATGTCTTCCCAAATGAGCAATGCTGAGATGAATAAGATCAGTCAGGCCTTTAGTAATGCTACCTACATCCATAGTCTTGCTTTCATCGTCATAGTCTATTTAAGAACCTTCAAGAGAACAGTGAATAAGTTAAAAAATTAGAGAACTGTAGAGAGAAAAACTGGACAAGAGGTCACAACGGCAAGAGGTATCATTTCAATTAAAGCTAAAAACATTCTTATCTTTCAAAGTAGAGTCCAGTGAAGTTATTCAAACCTTGCAGAATTCCAGTAAGGTATCTTTAATCTTTCCAAAGAAATAACGGTTCAAATCTTAATCTAAAAATTTTGCTGATACACCCGGTGTCTATATATATATATATATATATATATATATATATGTGTGTGTGTGTGTGTGTGTGTGTGTTGGATGTGTGTGTGTGTGTATAATTGTGTATTTGGGTAGCAATACTTCTCTTGCAAATTGTTCATTAAACATAGACAGGTGAATGACTGCGATTAAGGTTTGTATTCATAATTTCTTGTGTTAGACAAAGTGATTTCTTTTGTAGACATAAAGTGACTAAAACATTTTGTCCAAATTTTCTATATCCGATGTGGTTTGTTTTATTATCATTAGGGATATTATGATAAAAGAATAGACGTAATTAGTATCTTCATCTGCAGAATATATAGATCATTCAAACAAAAAATTGAACTACACAAACTTTTTTAATGTCTAAATAAAAATAAATTATAAAAATAAATAAAATTGAAAAAAAAAATCTTTCTTGCAGTACGTTTTCAGTCCTCTTCAATGAAACACACACAACTATATATATACATATATATATATATATATATATATATATATATATATATATATATATATATATAAAAACAAAATATGTTTATTTATTATAGGTTTTCTAAGATGGTTCCAACGAGCTAGAAAAGTATGTATATTAAAAAGAAATGAGCAATGCTGGGATGAATAAGCAAACGTTTTTCCATAGTTTGTAATGTGGATTTATTGAGAAAAAAAGTATTATACTTTGTTTTCACAACAGCATAATTTCAATTAAAGCTAAAACATTCTTATCTTTCAAACAGTCCAGTGTTTCTGGTCTGGTCTCTTTCCAAAAAATAACAAACCGTCTTCATACACCTGGTGAAAGTGGATGTGTGTGTGTGTATTTTATTTGGGTAGCATATTATTAAAATAATTAATTTTTCTTCATGTTCAATGTTTCTTTTGGAATATTCTCGATATATAGACATTCTGTTTGATGTAGTTAGATCAATCCGATTTGTCTATAAAAGAAATCACTAAAAATACCCTCTTCTTTTTATATATATATATATATATATATATATATATATATATATATAAAAGAAATATGCTCATTTCAGAAGGAAAGAACACGAAATGTGGTCCAAGTTTCGAGTTTTTTTGTTTTGTAAAGTTAGTTACCAGGGGTGAAGCAAATTACGAAAGTCTCGAAAAAGTTCAATGAATATTCTGTTTGAATTTTCCTGTAATTTTATATTCCAAATAATCTTCGGACAATGTCAGAGAAAGAATTTACGATTAGTTTTTTTTTTTTTAAAGACAGTGATCATTTACGCACAAAGCTGGAATTTTCACACATCTTCGGAGGTCAGAGAGAATTTTACGGCCTGACAGTAAATGTCGTTAATAGGCCGGTAAATTTTATTGTAAAACCGAGCATTTACTTAAATATTTGTATCTATCAAAAGACCGTATAAACATGAAAAAAATCTTAAAATAATTATCGGACTTTGTCCAATTCATAATATATATATATATATATATATATATATATATATATATATATATATATATATATATATATATATATAATGGCTGGATACGCGTTTACGAATTTGCTAGTCGCCCTGAGAGACGGACTCGTTTATGAACGCATACGTCTGCCAGGGTGACTAGTAAATTCCTATTACAGACACATTCTCAATCAACAGAGCCTACTGTGGTTCATAATGCCTCTATACTGAGTGGATCATAGTTACATTTCCTGGGAGAGAACAACCAATATAACATAAATAATATATTGAATAAGGCCAGTATGATCAACACCATAGTCGCTATAATTTGTAACATCAAATTATTATAAACATCAGTTTCATTGCTCAATTCCATTGACAAGTCTTGGATTAAACTGCGGCATGATTTGCAGCCATTTCTTAATTGTGCGTGTACTTGGATTGCTATACTAGGCCCGATATAATCAGGAATTTATTTGATAACTCGACCACGGTGTGAATTCAAACATGGGTTTCCTTGTCAGAAAGCGAATATATATATATCAATGCTTATTCGTATTATTGATAATTATCAATTATTAACGAAGGCGATCTTTTATTATGCAAAATTTATACTTCTTATAATCAGTATTTAATTATCACAATATCCAATATACCTTAATAATGTACGCTTAGATGGACTCATTGATATTTGCATCAGCCTTTTATTTGTTGATTTTATTGAAAAATTATACTGTCTTGACATTACTTATAGAATATTTTATTGCTTTGTATAGATCTTTTTAAATGAATATTGTTTTCTGTTCACATAAAAATCTCTTTTGATGAGGAGCTACAATTTTTCTATGGGAATTACCCCAGAACATGTTGGAGACTATATTAATTAATTTTGTTTCTTTGAAATCTTGGCAAATTAGTCAGCTTTGCCAAATATGAAGTAGCATTGTCTTGTATGCTTATAGCACTTTCAAGGGAACGCTTCCATTATTGCACAATATTTTCCATTATTTCACAATGCTTCTTGGTCATAATTTTATCACTATGAAATTAACTATAATTTTCCTGCATGTAACTTTACTGGATCTCACTCCGCTATTTCTTAAATGTTCCAGCCATCACGTTCATCCAATGTAGCACTATATTCATCATTAATATTTATGTTTGAGCGATCTTTTTTCAAGTCATTTCAATGCTTAATTTATATGTTATTCTTTGTGGATTTTAATTAAAGTTGACAATTTCATTGCTTTCATGACTTTGGGCAAGGTACTGCATCTTTTATTCGTTTCTTACTTTAACAATAGCAGTTTTTAACTGAATATCTTCTAATTAAGCCAGATGATCTAATATTTAATTAAAACCTCTTGAAGGCATTCTTATGTGGTCGTCATCTATATATATATATATATATATATATATATATATATATATGAGAACAACATAAAACAATTTAAATATATACATATACATATATATATGAACAATTCAAATACACACACATACATATATATATATATATATATATATATATAGGACACCATAAAACAAGTTAATTATATATGCGTGCGTGTGTGTGTGTGTGTGTGTGTGCGTGCGTGTGTGTGTGTGTGTGTGTGTGCATCCACAAAAGTAAAAGAAAACATAATATATTCTCGACTGAGGTAAATCTATATCACGTTGAAAACAGCGATTCTGTTAAGTAAAAAAAAAGCGGTGTCGATATTTAGATGGGTGGCTGCTTGTTCGTACCAGCTTCCGAAGGGTTTTCATTTGTCGTACATGCTGTTAACATAATGCTTATTGGCGCTGAAATTAAAATTGTCGTGCCGAGTTAAACTTACGACAGATAAAACTGTATTTATTTTCGCATTAATACGTGTTTTCCTCCTTACCACAAATCTAAGGCTTAAATCGCAGTGCAGAGCGGACTCTCTAGATATACATGGCTCTCAGCTTAGAAGAAGGAAATCATTGAATTCGAAAATATAGAGAGTGTAACGGGGAACTCTCCACTATTTTTCCCAAAAAATGTATTTGAATTTAGCGGACAATATTGAATATGATTTTGTGAAAAGACAAGAACTCATACTTCCTGAAAACATGGTTTATGAAAATAAGATAACATAGATTGTGCCTTTTTCTGTTTATAAACTGCATTTGAGGCCAAGCTGCAGCAGTAACAACTCAAATGAAGATCCCATATAACTCGAAGAGTAAACAATGACATAATAAAGAAATTAATTTTCCACACTACAGCAAACAAATGTTTAGGAAGGAAACTCCAATCATTACTGGAAAGAGCGATAACAGTTATTGGACTTGTTTTCCGGAAATTTGTGTTGAGATTAAAATACTATGCATTTATACCGAAAGCAGTATTGGCTGTTCAGTCAGTGAATGAGAAATATTTCCGCGTAGGGAAACGGTTAATATTACCATTGTCATTATACATCAATAACTTAGATAAATAATTACTTATAATAATTACAGCAATGAAAACGAAATGTTAGCCAGTTTTCTATCCAGAACATTGAAGTTATATACAAAGGGGAATAGAACGCAGGCTTCAGATCAATCTAAAACCAAATTATGAAAGACAAATATTTTCAGACAATCTGTTTTGAGCAAAGCCGTTTTCATATCTGCTGGCTAATTAAGTTATAAAACAATTTGCTTTTTTGATTTAATATTAATTATTTGAAATGTCTGCTTTGTTTACTCTATGCTGGGCTGGTGGTCTTAAAACGTGTTCGTAAATCGATGTTTCCGCTTCCATAATGTAAAGCAGAAAGAAGCATTTCATTTGTACAAATATTTATTTTTTCATCCAGTCCCATCTTTTCTCTTTACTTTTAGCGCAATGCTTATTTGGTAAACACATATATTGAACATAACACGATGAAAATGTTTGATAAACTTTCTTAGATCCTTTAATTATGAGAAGCCTTTCAAAATTAAAACTCTTTTTTAATGTTTCCCTTCTTTAACGTAAACCCAGCGTTTTTTCTTATTAATCGATTATTGGTCTCACAGAACTGAAAGTATTTTGTAGCTGATCTCAAACATTGTATTGTATGATCCAGTATCCATAGTCCAATTTCTCAGATGGTAGTGTTAGCTTGAGAAATAAATGGTTAATATTTGTCTGTGATAATTTTTATGTACATCGCGTTTTGGCTTGTGGGTGAAAAATTCTCCTACACCTTTCAACCCCTCCTTAACAAGCGCGATGTAGCAAGGCTCCGCTGCTCTACAGCTACTCCCATGGAAAGTACTGGGACGAACTACATTCCCTGCCAAGGCAAACCTTCATAGCAAGAACACAACATGACACCTATATAGTAGCAAAGCACCCACGTTCTCTCCGTATTCTATCCGTGTGAAGTAAGTTTCACTCGAGAAGTTTCTTTCTGCGAACCACTGCACTGTAGAATCGACTCCCAACAAGTTGCTTTCCAGATCACTCCGATATTAACCTATTCATGGTTAAGGTTAATCGTTATCTCTCTCAACTATACACATAAATGGATTCCTAACGCAACCCTTTAATTCGAGTGGATTCCGGACCTTCTAAAGGAAAAAAAAAAACTGTAAAAAAAAAATCATAAAAAAAGAAAGAGATGGGGTGTTGATGACCGTAATAGGAAGAAAGCTGAAGAAAACTTTCTACATGTTAGTAAAGGAAGGTGAGAAGGAAGGAATCGCCATTAATACAGAATGAGCAGAAGATAAACGATAGCAAAAGGACACGTTCAATACAAACACGACTCATCAAACTCAAGCAATGGAGGAATTTACGTATCTGATAAGTGTTATAGATGACGACAGAAAATATGTAAAATGCAATTCAAAGGTACACTGTATCATAAAAATGGGGTAGTCAAAATCTAAGCAAATTATCAAAAAAGAGGATACGTTGATTAGAACAAAAAATAAGAGTGCTTAACCAATCTCCTAATAAATCTCCAAAGCCATTGTAGAATTCGAAAACTAACATAATTCTACCCTAATATTATGAAACGGAAACCGAATAAAAACCCATATATAAAAACCAACTAAAACCAAATTAGATCTTATATAATAACGACTTATAAATCTTTTTTTTTTTTGCGAAATAAACAAAAGATAAAAACAAATCATAAAATTACCTGATTTTGCGCAAACTCATACGTGGAGTGTGTATGCCGGTAAAATAATCTATTTAAATCTAATCTAAACGCTAATATGGCAGTAAATCCTGTCAGCGATTAAAAGGATACTCTAGGAAAGATCGCTACACTTGAAGTGAAGAATGCGGTAAATATCATGAAAGGATTATGGGAGCAAAAAGGAAGTATTAGGGGAAATCTAAGTGAAAAGGGAACGGTCTCAGATAGAGAAAGAGACAGTTGAAATTTCTGGATTTATCCCGAGAGAAGTGCATGTGGGGAATTTGACAGTCATGGTAGTGAGATAATGAATGAGGTACGTAAAGCGGGAGATGAAAGCGATAATTATTAGAATAAAGACGATGGATAGGGATTTTCCATCGACTTGAAGAGGGTAAGATTGCTGTGTTGATTTAAGTTACAGACTAAAAGTTACACAACATATCAGTTCTCGTAATAAATGCTGTACGTTTTGAAGTTCCTCCTTAGAAACGGAATACGACTTATTATAAGAAATCCTAATCGCGGTGATACTAAAGGGAAACTTGGACGCATTTTAAATGTGAATTAAGTTTAAGCGTCCAATGATTTTTCTTCTTTCAGATTTGGCGGACATTTCTGTGATATTATTTTTCACACATAATTACCATGACTAAAATAACATGATCCATTAGAGAAATACATAAATTTTTACCAATAACACTGATAATACTGCTGAATTTGATCCGTCTTAATGAAACACCCTTATATATAAGCCGTCTTAATGGAACACCTTTTACACACACACACGCACACACACACACACACACACACACACACACGGGCTAACCGGCTTCGAACCTCGCTCAACAGAGCTAAATAGATATTAATAAACAGAATTATCAATAAAAATGGACAATATGTATTGGACAAAAAATATTGCTTAAATGGAAATTAGATGGAGGCCCAATATGAAGTACTTCTGTTTGCACAATGAGAGCTTCAACGATAAAATACAAATGGCCTCCAACATTTTCGAAGTGGTAATTCGTGTGGGACTTGCTAAGAATGGTAAATGAGTCCACACTGAAACTAGTAGCACAATTATGGCTATTTATTAGATGTTCTGCGATGAAAGACCCATACGTATTGGTCAGAATGTCGGAAGAAGTGTACTTAAAATTGCAGATTTTCGTTGGAACGTGTTGCTTTATTCTGACATCCAGCCTTTGAGTCGTTCTCCCTATGTAGTGCGAACCGCAATTACATTTAAAGGAATAAATTAAAGAGTTATTATGATGTGGAGGGATAAAGTCCTTCCGTATGGATGGAAGGACAGGCTTGGCAGAGAAAACCACAAGAGTGTTAGCGGTAAGTAACAATGTCGAATTGCTAGAGAAACATGATTAGCATATCTATCACTGATCTTACCTAGCCAACGAAGGCGCATGTTTTTACTATAACAGGTTTAACTTTTTTGAGTTCAGCAATTTTATTCTTAATTATTGCTTGAACAATATCCAATGGATAGGCATTGTTGTAATGTAGAGTAGTAGTAATAAACCTAATTTCATCATCCAACTTAATTTTAGAACAGGTCATAAGATCCCTATGGGTAAAGGTTGTAATTAAATTAATTTTACGTTTCATGAGACAAAAAGAATTCCAACGGGTGTATAAACCAGTAAACGTCGGTTTACGGTAAACTGGAGTAACAAAATCCGACGAAGATCCGTTATCCAAAATATCAAGAAAGGGAAGAGATGAATTAACTTCCTTTTCCTGTGTAAATCTTAAAGCTGGATGTATATTATTAAGGGACACAAGAAATTGGTCTGCTTCAATCTCATTAAAGAAAAGACAAAAGGTATCATCGACGTAACTTCATATCTAAGTTTTCTTATAGTCTTGCCAAATTGTACAAGAAATACTTTCCTATTTTGATAGGATTCGCTTTGTCCGTTATGCAGCAATTATTCATGAGCGCAGTCGTTCCCGACATTCGACTAAACATCAGAATAAGTTGCAACATTTAATTTATAACAAAAATTAGATGTTCTACTAATCCTGGTATTGGTCATAATATTTTTAATCTATATTTTATATCAATTGTCCGCGCTTGAATTATCGATTCTCTCGCACGGATTGGATTTGTGTTCCCCCCTTACATAATAAACGAGAAGAAGTTTATTTAGAGTTTGAGGTTTTGTTTTCTCAT
>CAHIKZ030000364.1:1877500-1950000 GCA_903632075.3 Acanthosepion pharaonis | reverse complement strand
TATGTTTAACGTTGTTATTTTATAGATACAAGTATTTAAGCAAATGCTCTGTTTATGATAAACAGTATTAAATAACATTTACCGGCCTGAATGTCGAGAAATTTTTCATAGAAAATTTTCGTTCTTTGACAGATTCGAACCTGCATCCTATACGGAACCGTCATATACGCTGACGTGCCTTTACCGCTTGAGCTACAAAGAACCAATCGGTAGACAAGGTCGAATTTACTGCTTATAAACTCCAACTTTCCATGAATCTCGTACATTCATAACTGCTCTGGCGTATCGAATGTAAACAAATGACGTCATATATTAAGAAATGGACAAGGTCCGACAATTTATTTATTAAAGACATATTTTTATGTTTAACGTTGTTATTTTATAGATACAAGTATTTAAGCAAATGCTCTGTTTATAATAAACAGTATTAAATAACATTTACCGGCCTGAATGTCCGAGAAATTTTCATATTTATATATATATATACAACAGAAATCAAGAAAATACTTCTATTACAACTGCTAAAACTGCAAATAATAATGATTTATAAGCTATTGTATCTGAGGCATAAGATCAATAGTCTATCTTTTATAAATTCGCGTAAGAATACATTTTTCTGTGTTCCCGATTTACATGAAAGCAACAAAACACCCTGCGTCAGTAACAAGTAAAATATTATTACGCCCCTTTTATATACGTTGCTAACAAATGGCATTTAATTTGTGCAACTATTTTTTTTTAAAAAGAACATGTTTAATATATACGTCTTTTGTGTAATATTTCTTTCAGAATTTGCAAATTGCCGTATATAAGAAATATTTCTGTTAATATAATTTCAATTTTAAATTTATCGTATTTATATAGAAATCATTTATATCTGTTGTCACCTGCTATTTTCAATTACTGAAAATTAGTCGAAAGGAACTGTAAACAAATACTGAATTATCTAATAAGTCAAAATAATCTGTTTTATTAAATTTTCTTAAAATTGCCGAATTTAAACAGGTGAAAAAAACAAAGTTTCGTGAACATATTATTATTATTATTATTGTTGTTGTTGTTGTTTTTGTTTGTGTTATGTTTCCTGCTTTCTATCCTGTAGAATCGGATCCAAACTACGGTCCTTTGGCCTATAGGAGGATTGTCATTTGATTGGTAGCCCCGTTCGTAGTATATGGCATGTTCTTAGTAGGGCGATCTTCAGGGCAACTTTTATGTTGATGCTACTTTGGATTCTGCTATTAAAATGATCCATTCCTTTTTCTTTCGAGGCCCAGTGCTCCGAATATTATTGGTGCAATCTCAGTCTTCATTCCTCACATTCTGTTTATCTCGATCTCCAGGTTCCTGTATCTGGACAAATTCTCGATAGTTTTTATGGGGTTATTTTTCTCACATATTACTGAAAGCATACACTTTCTAAATTTCTTGTCTTTTATGATAATATCAGGTCTATTTGTTTTTATTTCGCTGTTAGTTTGAATTGGCATATCACAGAGTATAGTTGCTTCGTTATTTTGGGTAACTTTCAAACCATCTCTCAGTGGTTTCGATTTTGTGCTTCTTGCATATCTTCCATTGCACATATGTCGCTGCCTTGTTCTCTCTGTGGGTAAATAAATTGTTTGCAAGTACCAGACATCCTGAGATGATATAGTCGGCAGTTTCATCATATTTTCAGCAGATCCTGCATTTCAGGTTGTTCCATCTTGATTATGTGACAGTGATACGATCTGTTTGCGAGGCTTTCGTACTGAGCTGCAATAATTAGGCCTTCTGTCTCAGCTTTCAGCCCGGTGCTCCTCAGCCATGGATGTGTTTTCTGTTGGTTCACATCTGTTTCTTTCTCTCTTTTTTATGTATTTGCCATGCAGCGCCTTGTCCTCCCAGTTTTGTTGTAATTTTATTTGGCCAAGCTCTTTTAAATAATAATAATAATAATAATAATAATAATCTATCATTTAAAAATAATTTAACTATTTTTCTCTTGGTCAGCTCTATGTAGCTATGACCATAAAAGAATATTCAAGTGGACTTAATATAATGAAAAAATAGATATATTGCTGAAACTGTTGTTTAAACAGAATTTTAGAGCGGTATGGGAACTTCTTTGAAAACGTCCGTGAGAACTTCCCTTATTAGAATAGTTCTACGTGAAAACTCTGGACTCACGCTGCATAGGGCGTTAGAAACTAGACGATGACTATAACCTACCACCTGTCACAGATGTCAAACCGGATCTACCATTTGCGCATGTCGCTGAATCCGAAACAACAAGAGTCGATGAATTAGTGAAGATAAAACAAGATCGAACCATCACCATTAAACAGATGTAAAGGTCAGCTTGTTGACTTTGTTGTTTCAGTTTGAGCGAAGTATGAAATTGTAAGTTCAAATCTTGAAACGATGTTTCATCTCTGCACCGTACTTGTAGCCATTATTACTTTTGTGTGGTTGGAACACTCAAAGTGACGTACAGCGAGATTCGGGAAACTAAAATCCCGATGAAGTACTAAAAAAATACTAACGTACTGCATTACATGATTTAGTTACTCTAGGGAAAAGCGTGTTCAGCGTGAAAATAAATTCTGTCACTTAATCTTCATAGAAAGAGTCAATTTATTCCCTGTTTGAAAGTACTGTAAGCGTAAAGGAAACAGATAAAACACTAATATAGTCGACAGTTTCATCATATTTTCCACGGAATCTCCATTTCGGGTTACTTCCTTACTTGATTATGTGACAGTGATATGTTCTGGTTGCTTGGTCTTGACCTGCAATAATTAGGCCTTCTGTCTCCTCAGCAACTAATGAGTTTTCTGTTGGACCACATCTAATTCTCTCTTTTTTTATGTATTTTACATGCAAAGCCTTGTACTCCCAGTTTTGTTGTAATTTTATTTGGCCAAGTTGTTTTAAATAATAATAATAATAATAAAAATAATAACTAGCAGCATGGCCCGGCGTTGCCCGTGCTTGATTCAAAACTCGCACGACTCATACAGCAATCGCTATCATTTGACTTAAAATATTTTTGTCCTTCCTTGCATTTAAAGGAGTGCCCTTTGCCGTGCTGATGTTGCTACATGTCTTACTTCTTGCCTATCTCACACTTTGATTTTTTTCTAAGCTCTATACTAAACATTAAATCTGTTACGAAAAAACAATTAACAAAATGAACACAAAACGATCATCTTTAAAAAAGGACTCGTAAATGGAAAAACCGAATGAAAAAAGAATGTTAACAACAAATAATTTTTCACATACAACCAAGTTCTGCGGAATCAGAATCAACGTTGAGTTTAAGCAAGCGAATGAGCCAATTGGAGTAAAGTGCCATGCAGATTTAAATTTTTCCCACTTGTGACGAATGCAGATATCGATTTCTTTTGCATGCTAGCATGCTAGTTAACATTCGTGTCAGTCAGCTGTTGGCTCTCAGGCTGGCCAATAGAATCTTCCTGCCTATTCGTGGCAGCCAGCTATATATATTTTTTTTCAGAATAACAACGGTTTTTTCCAGATACAATTCCTAATACTTAACACATAAGCTAGACTTAGGAAATGTATTCCTGTCTTTCTAATAGCCCTTTGCGTGTAATTTTAATAAAACGAATCCAAGTGGAAAGAGAACTCGGTTCTCCGAGTTTTCATTTTGATCCTCTATTTATCACACTACACGGTCATCATCCTCTCCGCGAATCCTTACAAAGTACAAAACACAAAAGAAGCAGAAGAACTAAAAGTGGGAAAGAAAATAAAATATAATTCACTTTGTATAATCTCTGACCGAAAATATTGAATTGGTTTACACAGCAACTTATACATTGTATTTTATTGGATATTTTCTAAAATGTTATATTATGTGTTAACTTCGTCCATCCAATGTAACAAATCCGTTTGTACATATGGGAGGAATACATTTTTATAGAATCTTCTATGATGCCGTGGCATTGATATTAACAATCACGTTTTACTGTTGATTTAAATAATACATTCGCCTCTACAGCTATTTCGAAAAACAACTTTTTTTTCCTTTTATCGGTATTTTGGTCTTTCTGCACCATCACTAATAGTTACAGTGAGTATGTTATAATATCTATCTATCTATCTATATATATATATATATATATATATATATATATATATATATATATGTGTGTGTGTGTGTGTGTTTGAGTGTGTGTATGTGTGTGTGTGCGTGTGTGTGTGTGTGTCCGTGTTCCAAGCGAACGTTTGAAAATCTATGGTCGCTTTTGAAAAGAGAATATCTGCTTTGTCAATAATAGAGTCTAGTTCGATTATTAATATATTTGCCGATCGCACGAGAGAAATGAAAACTTTTGCTTTGAAACCAATAAGAAACACCATGGTCTGTTCGAATAAGAAATAACGTTTTATCAGTATATACACGCGGTAGCGTATATATATATATATATATATATATATATATATATATATATATATATATATGACGGAATGATAAATTAAACATGTTTGGCTGTATAATCTAAGCATATTACGTATATTTATATTTATTTTAACCCTCACAAATTCAGACATCATTTTTTTTAATATTAATAAAATTATTAAGGAAGACCTCGTAGTTTTTTCATTTCTTTTATTTTGCAAAGTATTTTCAATCTCATCCAAGATTATCTTCAGCGGTGAATTACTAAGATAAAATTAGTTAAATGATAGATGTGATTTTTTTTTTTTTGTTAAATTCGCCTGAAATGCCCTTTTTTATTATTATAAATACGTATAAACGCACTCTGTTACAATTAATTAAAAATAAATACCGCTATCTAAGGGAGGTAACTTAATTTATATTCATAAATAAATTATAATTATTAGTATAACAACAATGTTTTAAAATGTTTATAACAGCAAGTTTTTAACATTCCTGAATTTTAATTCCTGAATTTTAAAAATTACAATTATAACATCAATGTTTTCAAATACTTTATTGTAATTTAAAAAATCTCCACTGCTAAATAGTGTAACATTGATAGCGGCTAATAATATTTAATAAGCAATTCTTCCCTAGTTTTAATGCTTCCCGCAATTCTTCAAACTACTCCACGCTTGTACTACAAAAGCTCTATTCTATGACCATAATCGTAATACAGTGTAACCCGGATATAAGAGAGTTGTCGGGACCGGAGAAGAATTCACTTATATCCGGGTTGCTCTTATATCCGGGTTTGGTCTATTTAATATACATTAACACATTAATTTTGGACCAGAGAAAAATCTCTCTTATACCAGGGTTTCTCTTATATCCGGGTCTCTTATATCCGGGTTACACTGAATGAATTTCTAATCTAACGGTGTTAGCAAGGGAAACCGTTTTAGGTCCTGCTTTTGCTGATTTCCTACATTGAAAACAATGGATTCGAAACACCGATTAAGGTGAACTCTACACAAGGTACATGGATGACATCTTCGTTTTGATAAAAAATAAAGATGAAATCGCAAACCTAAAATCAACTTTTGAAAAACTCAACACTAAAATTCCCATATAAATCCATGGAAGATAACAAGATCTCATTCCTCGACGTCAAGATAGAGCTAAAATCTGACGTATTTACTGCTTACCCGTAGAAAACAAAAATACGAGTACGTCTTCCTGTTTTCTAAACTGTGATAGCCATTACCCGGAAATATATATAAAATAGCTGTTTTAACAAACTTCGTAAGTAGAGCATACCAAAATTCCTCTTGCGTTAGAATATTTCAAATGAACTAAAACACATAAAACAAACACTAGTCAACAATAATTTCCCAACTGCATCATTCATAAGCAAATATAATTATTTTTAAATAAAAAAATTAACGACTCCATTTATAAAAAATACAACACCACAAAACATCAACAGCTTTTATTGCGTTCAGATGCAGAATAATTGTTAGCAAGATGAATTTGCTATAAAGAAAATCATTAAATACCATATTCCTGCCGTAAGACATATAAATAATATACTCTAGAAAATAGAAGACCACAAACCTCGTCGTCACCGATCGAAATAACTCCACCAAATCTCAACTAGCGTTGACCAATATAGTGTACCAATTTGAATGCCCAGTACAAGACTGTGTTAAATTTCAAAAGCAAATGGCCGATATCGCATGCAGAATTACCCCGTGAAGTAGAATGCTTACATGCTACATTGCGAAGGAGAGGGCGACTAATAAACATTTATTAACTCATAATTTACAAGAACCTTTAAGGAAAAAATATTTTCAAATCACATAGATGTATACTACTTATAATAAAGGAAGCAGTGCTTATAAAATATTATTCGTACGCTATCAAATTTACGATATTTAGCATTGGAAGTAGCGTGCTAAAAAAAGTCAGTCCCAAGTCAAGCGGTCACACATGGCACATAGCCGCCAAAAAGAATACAACACCAACAGCACATACCTGACACTGCAAAACTAGTATGTAGAAACTGCACACAGAAACTCACCATTCAAAAACAACATTCTTGATAATGGCTAGAGAAGTAGCCGAAAGTTCTCGGCACGATTACAACTATGGACAATTCCTATATTCTTTAACCCCAGAAATACGAAAATGCTGGAAAAAGTCAATTAAAATTTTAAGACTTCGTTGTCGGCCGTTTTCGATGAAACATGCTTGAAAGAAAGTTTCCTGGCCACATGAACATTAATTTATATATTGTATACTGAGTTCAACAGTCTATTTCAGGCTTGAACGCAATCTTCTGACCACGTGCGTTCTATTATTAATTCTAGGTAGTAAGAAGATTTCTTGTATTATCCGAAAGGTTATTGGGTAGACAGTAACGGTTGTATTTCAAAATGATCTATAGGTTATTGAGTAAGAATACTAACCGTTAGGAGAAAAGAGTAGACCTTATTACCCAGAATGCACCATTGATCAGTATATATATAAACAGGGGGACCAAAGCAAAAGGCACTTGGCATGATAATTGTATTCTGGGAGGTCCCGTTTAGTGTTGACCTAGTGTCCAAGCGATTTTATATTTACATAGGCCATGTCACTCTTGAGCACATTTACTCATAAATATAGCGTACCTTATTGCTATATTGTTATCACACACACACATATATACATACACACGCACACACACACATATATATATAAATATATATATATATATATATATACGTACATCCTTTGTACATAAAAATATAAAATGTTAATACGTGTTACAACAATGATGCTTACGAGAAGTATTACATTTCACTTGTATAAACAGTTCTATTTCAGAGTAATTAAACGAAACCGTATTTTCACAATTTACATCAATACTCCATCAAAATAATAAGTGTGTGTGTGTGTGTGTGTGTGTGTGTGTGTGTGTGTGTGTGTGTGTGTGTATGTGTGTGTGTGCGCGTAAACAAATGTTATCTCCCTTACTGGGTTTTAAAGACACAGCTAAAATCATAATTCATGTGTCTTTAAAACCCAGTAATTTTAAAAGTTACTCCAAAATTCGCTTGAGGATCAAATGGAACTAATGTCTTTAATTCAATTACAAAGTTAAATTCGGGGCATTTAGCTTCCATTTTTGAAACATGGTTAGAACGGTGTAGCGAAAAAGACATATTTTAAATCAATTAATTTATAATATATATATATATATATATATATATATATATATATATATATATATATATACCTGGAGTCTCGGAAATGATTACACATTTAGATACACAGTATAATGTCTATCTCGTAAACCTTGCTTCAACTCTTTAGACTTTCTCTTGTGAAGAAACTTAAAAGATAAAGTCTACGTTACAAAGCCAGCAATAATCGATGAGATTAAAGTTTACATAGAGCATGAATAGAACTAAATATCTATCGAAATGTTGATTGCAGGTTAGGAAGCCATTGTGTCCCGTTGTCAGCTATGTCTGCATCATAACGGACACCAATTTGAAAACAGACGATAAAGAAGAGAAAGTACATGAATTTATAATAAATACTGTCTTCATGTAGTTTTAGTAGCGTGAATTATTCGAGGAGAAATCTTCAAAATGTTTATACATTTTTGCAAACACTCTGTATATTTAATAGAAAGAGAAATGGAAGAAAAAACAAGCGTGTAAGATGTGCTGTATTGTTTTCAATAAAAGAAGATACTTATGGTAGTACAGTATTGAAAGAAAAATAAAAGGTCGCTAAAACTGAAACTGTTAACCAAGGTAATTTCAAATAAAGCTAAATAAATATGAAAATGTCATACAATTATACGTAGACATAAGTTCTCAAATGGCTGATAAAAATCCTTGTAGAATATGGGTGCAGTTCCAAAATTATAGACAACGTGATCTCTTCTCTCAGCTAGTTCTAATAGCTCACAGAGAGAAAAAGGTGTCGTTCACATTCACTTCCCCGGAAACCAAAATAATGATATTCCACCTTTGCCGATCGGACCCCGAACTTTCACCAATCGTGATGAATGGTTGTTCCCTCATGGAGACCCCTGTGACTTGAGTGCCTATTTGGGCTTAAACTGAAGCCAGATCACAAATTGAAGTTTTACGTCCGAATCATCAATAAGGATACTGAAAAATAGTATGCTCATGTTCACCCCATCAAGTACCTGGTTCCTCTTGATATCCTGTGTATTTACAAGAACTAGATTAGGCCACAAATCGCTTCACAATACTGTTTCCGTAGAGACAAAAAGCGTCTCCGCGTCCTTTTAGCTGATGAATTATTTTCCACCCTACAGCCTCTTGCCCACGGACGAGACGTCGAAAGCCGCTCTTGTTGCTCTATCGCTGTTTCAATGGACGGTATACAGATGAAGCTCACTCCACAGTTCCATCAATCCCAACGTTCACGGTTTAAGACCCGCCATGCCACGCAAGTTGTAGCACTTGAGCAGCTTCTTCCCAAATATTTGGTCTCTCGATCACTACAATCTTGACCTGCTTATGTCTAGGGTTAACAGCTATATATATATATATATATATATATATATATATATATATATATATATATATATATATATATATTCTATATATATATATTTCTATATATATATATATATTCTATATATATATATATATATATATAGAGAATATATATTTATATATATATATTATATATATATATATATATATATATATATATATATATATATATATATATATATATATATATTAGCTCTATCTCTCTGATATTGAGCCTTTCTAATAAGTACCCACGCATATAATATATAAAATGATTATACATATATATATATTTATTTATATTTATATTCACTTTTCATATATATATATATATATATATATATATATATATATATATATATATATATATCAAGTATATAATTGGTATATACGGAATGAATTCCAATAACCAACAATTACTATTCTTAAAAGAGTGCTCAATACAAAAGTAGAGCAGATATAATTATCTTTTATAAAAAAAATAAAATATAAAAAATAGCCATTTGTAACACACTGTTATCAAATGATGTTGAAAAAAAATAAATTTTTAAACGTTTCCAGATTACAACGATCCTGTGTAACAATGTTTCCCCTAGTGTAGGATGTTGAAAATAAAATGAAACTTTTAAACATTTATTTTATTTTCAACATCATCACTTGATAAGACATTATTGGAGGATGTTGAAACAAATGGCTATTTTGTAGTGATTTTATAACATACTTATATTATAAATTTTTTAAAAAATAATTATATATATATTCTATATATATATTCTATATATACATATATTCTTTCTCTATATATATATTCTCTCTCTCTCTCTCTCTATATATATATATATATATATATATATATATATATATATATATATTCTCAGAGGAGCAGGAAACCTCCGTATTCAACTCAACTATCTATGTAGGGGAGGGAAGATCACCAACCGAATGTTTGCGATCTTGCGAGACACTCATCCCTAACTTAAAAGGAGGAAATTGTTCAAGCACACAGTACACTGCACATGGAGACCGTATTGGAAATAGCTAGCGGAATAATCAACGTGTCTTCTGCAGTGTATGTGGGAACGAATGCAGTGATTATAGAATGAGGCGAGAAATAAAACCGATTTTAAATCATCGTTTTTTGTTTTTTTTCTCGCATTTTCAGCAAAGAAAGCAGCAACCACGTCCAAGACGGAAATGGTAGATAGCATCCCATCAGGAAGTAAAATAAAACCTATCGAAGTGCATATGGCAGCAAAATGTCACAGTTTCGCTAAATAGACCTGGTATCTCAATAAAATATCAGTCGGGATATCATCAGAAATACACTCTTTTATGCCTTCGGGTAAGGAGCATGTAAGTCGATAGGACCCAAAATATCAGATGTGATCGTGAAGGGTGTCAGATCCAGTGGAACTGATTCAAATTGTGACAAGAATCCGATGACAATTATCCGGTAACTGTCTGCAACAACGATACCGTCACTATCAGGATATGGTATATATAGTCACTGTAGCAATTGGTAAAGTTAGAAAATGTAAAAGAGGAAACGTAAATTCTGAATATTTATATTTGGCGAAGATGTGAAAAAAAGAATGAGAGTTATATATAAAAGACAATTAAGGAACCACACAGCGAAAAGACAGAACAATGAAAGACAATGTGCTTAATATTATATGAAAACAAGAGAAATTGGAGTGTGCATTGGGTATAGACAATAGTCAGCTAGCGTCATCTAAGAAAACATTAAAATTAAGCCACTGAATATGGCGATCAAAGTAATTTACCTTCCACCGTAGTTGAAGAAGAAGTACAAAAGAAAATCATATAAATAACAATTTTAAGATCAAGCCCCAATAAATTATTATTTTCATGGGTAATCTCTATCTATAAAAGGCATGATGTGTGTGTGTGTGTGTAACGAATGAACGGCCGCAATTTGCGACGGATTTGCACCACAATTTACATGCACATGCTCCAAGCTAGCGTGAAGACCAAAACCGAAGTTGCATTTCCCAACTTCCATCGATAGTGGAAATAATCGATTTTTTTCATGCTTCTAAGGCGGTTTTCATGTAGTTTGTGGCCATTTTCTACTGGCCAGAGTGAGAGCCTATAGCTGGCTGCCACAAATAGTCAGGGAGATTCTATTGGTCAGAGTGAGAGCCAACAGCTGACTGACACGAATGTTAATTAGCATGTTAGCATGCAAAAAAATCGATAGCTGCATTCATCACAAGTGGGAAAAATTTAAATCTGCATGGCACTTTATTCCAATTGGCTCATTCGCTTGCTTAAACTCAACGTTGATTCTGATTCCGCCGAACTGAAAAAGTGTTTGTTGTTAACATTCTTTTTTCATTCGGTTTTTCCAGTTACGGGTCCTTTTTAAAAGCTGATCGTTTTGTGTTCCTTTTGTTTAGTTCTTTTTTCGTAACAGACTTAATGTTTAGTATAGAGCTTAGAAAAACTTCGCAGTGTGAGATAGGCAAGAAGTAAGGCATGTAGCAACATCAGCACGGCAAAGGGCACTCCTTTAAAGACAAGGAAGGGCAAAAAAATTTGAAGTCAAATGATAGCGATTGGTGTATGAGTCGTAGGATTATTGAATCAAGCACGGGCAACGCCTTGCCATGCTGTTAATCCTACATAATACAAAAGGCTAGAACGGTGCCAGTTATCATTTTTTTCGTAGGCTTTGTTCTCTTGTATAATAAAGTATTTCCAAGAGCCGACAAAATTAAACTTCAGTTTTGATGCACGCAAAAAATAATGCTAATAACTTATATAAACCGGAACAAAGCCCTCATGCCGGGAAACTCCAGACCAAAGTAGGAGATATGGCAAGTTTAAACATAGGGGAGCGAAACATAAAAATGCGAATTTTAATAAAACAGTAAAATGCTTCGTACATATAAATTTGGGTGGCGTGACGAACGTGGAAAGAAATAGTTTCTATGTGACACAGCGATCGTCTAGTAACGATTACCTTGTCTTGGAAACACAGAAGGCGTTTGTGGTCAGTGAAAACGTGAGAGGAGAATATAAATAGCAATTAGAATACTTATTATCAACAAATTCTTTTTTAAAAATTCGCAAAAGATAATTATCAATTATATTATCAATGTAACTGAAGTATGCAAATTCCAATATGTTCTTGTTTATTTACCAGGGGAATAAATAAATAAAATATCTCGGGGTGGTAACACCTATTAGGATCCCAGATAGGTGCAAATACTAAAAGCCCCGAAACAGGGGTCGAACACTATGAAAGAAGAAAAATATATGTTTACTGTAAAATAACCAGAAATACATTTTGGAAAAAATATTACCAACTATACATCTGACTTTCTACAAAAACCTTCTACAAATTGATTTCTTATAAAGAATACATATTCTGTTTATATAAAACTTCACTAAAATTCTTTGTTAAAAATAAATAAACCATTCAGGATGATATTCCCTTGCTGATAAATTAACTATTACCTCCCCTGAAGTTCTACAAGGTATAAATTTCATCCTGTAAAACTGTCAGTAGACGAGTAGTCAGAGTAATGTGCAATAAAGCTTTGCTATAAGTTTATTCATTGGTTCTGTTTTTGCTACAATGCCGTAAACAAGATAAAACAAACAAAAGAAAATATTTTATAAATTGTATAAGTTGATAATAGTTAATTATATACCCTAACAAAATGAATGCAAAATATTAGAATCAAACATATGCCTTAAAGCTAGACTTGGCCGTATATATGTATTTTTGCAAACCAAACTTGATTACAGCTTTCAGTTAACGCTATCTTTTGTGCGATGTTATAGCTAAGATCTAGTCTGACATTAAATGATGTATAGATTAAATAACGATTCTAATACACAAAGATGCCATTCTAGCTATTATAATTATGAATAAAATGGACAAAAATATGGGAAAATAAGAAAATGTACGGAGAATGTTGACGGTAAACAGACAAAAAGAAGGAAAAATAATAACAAACAGAAACTGATAACTGAATTTTTGGGAAACATAATGAAGAAAGAAGAAACGGATAATTTACACTCCAAAAAGAAAACAAAAAAATTTTAAAAAATTGTGTAACTTACTTGACACATTCGTTAAATATATGGCGGATAAGTACCAGAAAAACAAAGAGTTGTCGTAAAATTGTATATATATATATATATATATATATATATATATATATATATATATAATGCCATAAAAATATCCAGGAAACGGTTTTATACAGCCAGTTAATCTTTGGGAAGCTATTCTGCTTATATTTTTCAATCTGAAAATGAAAACAAATCAATTTACATAATATCAAAATGGACTAAACTATTTTGATAATTTAATAGAAAACATTTATTTATGAAGATACTTCCAGATTTAAATTCGGTTCGCATCTTATTTTTGTTCAAAAATATAATGCTTTTTGACTCTAGTGGCACCAGCTGTGTTATGTTTTCTTAGCCACATTCGAATGCAGTCCCAAAGGTTCAATGGAAGACCTATGAAATGTATGACTAAACGATTTGCCACATTTGTTTTTACTTCAAGACGATATATTTTGTCAGGATAAATTATGTTCCTCATAGAACACACACTTTCAGCCTCCACAGAACATACAGAAATGATAATATGTATTGTTTATTAATTATATTGTTCTGTTATAATAAATACATTGAGCTCTTTTTGTTGATCAGTTTTAATATTTTATATTACTCGGTTCGGATCCACATGGATTATATACCAACGGATTTATTACATTTATCATATATATATATATATATATATATATATATATATATATATATGTATGTGTGCGTGTGTCTATATCTATCTATCTATCAATATATATATATATATATATAATGTTCGGAAAAATATTTTTGTAACAGGCACTTTTCAATATAGAATACCGGAGGAAAAAAATGAATGGGCAATTGTAAACAACGTTGTAAAAACAACTTCAGTGAAATCTGAAATATACGTTTTGAAAAGTCCACAGTAACTTTCTGAATAACTGGTATGTGTGTATGTGTGTGTGCGTGCGTGTGTGTAAGAGGGAGGGAAATAGAGAAAGTGGAAGAGACACAATAATAGGTAGATGTGTTTGTTTTCACGGAAATTAACCGTTATCAACATTCATATGTGCCACCCTACCATAAAGATAATATATTCAAGATATTGAAGAATTTAGAATGTGTATATATTGCGTTTGAATTTGCAAAAAGTGCACGGTTTTTTTCGTGTGTTTTATTTGCTTTCTGCTTTGTTAAAAGAAAAGATGTCGTTCTACGTTTTCACCCTGAAATTTTAATCAATAGGAGGCCCATTTTCTTTTCTTTTTTTTTTTTTTTGCACATTTCTAAAAACAAATATACTCCAATAGTAATCACTACAATCTACAGGACATAAAATTCTACTTTAACGGCTCAGTAGGTCACTTCGGCATAAAAATATGAGTACAAATAAGCAAACAGACACACACGCGCCTGAATATTCTTAATAAAACAATGCATTTATGCAAATTTGAGGAAAGTTAATTTTATGAAATATTTCTCTCTTCGCCCACAACAAAAGTCTTACAAAATTCTTTTTTTTCCTCTGTTCCGTTTAACTTTTATTTTCCAAAATTCGTTAAGCATGTCATTTTTACCTGACGAACTTACAGTGTATGACTATCAAATACTTTTGTTAGATATATTCATAACACGTGAATACGACGGCTGCGGAACGTTTGACGTCATGGAGAGTGAAATCGCCGAAGCAATTTCAAATACATCCCACATTTTAAATGTTGACACAACAGCAAAACAAACTGCTATTAAAAATAATATTTCACTTTTTGTTTAAAACAAATGACTACAGATTTTATTCATTTTGATTTAAAACATTACATTCTCCAACTGATGCTCACTATTCGCTTTACAGTGTTGTAGAAATTTTAAAAATTTTCCAGCATCTGGGAATTCGAATGCTTCGAGGTCTTCAAGGTGACTTTCCTTTACGCACTAAACATGTGAACCGGAAATGTTCAACCCATAGCAGTTTTGATTATTTATACAGAACAGCATCGTTCTGACGTAACATGAAATAAACACAAGCGCTGGGTTGCACTTACAGATTCACCATTCTTAAAACAACGTTTCAACAACACACGCATATTATGCACCGCTTCAAGCCCTGATGGTAACTGATGTTATTTGAAAAAAAATGATAAGACATTAGGTAGATGAAGAAACCATTGTTATGAACTTATAAAACAACGAAGTTCATGAGTTCCTTGACAAATAATACTTTCAGGAAGGAACGACTCAAGTTTGTAGGTGGGGATTGAATTTCTCGCTGCATTCGCCTCAAGCTATTTCGGCATATTGATTCTTCAAAATGGAAGGCAAAGTCTATTATCTATATGCCCATTGTTGAAAACTGAAAATGTCTGTCTGTCTATTTGTCTGCGTGTGTGTATGCCATTTATGGACGTCCAGATTTTGGCGCGGCTAAACCCGCTTTCGATGAAATTGTATGAAGATGTTGCCACATCAAATTTAGAAAAATATAAAAGACGGATGACGAAGGTTTAATGGCCGCCATCCGTAGAAACTATGTTTTGAACGATTACCTGCTACAAGTGAAAATGGCGAATACAAGGACGTCAGGAGAGGTCAAACAGAACGCAGGGTCGGCGACACGCGGGTTTTCGACGTTTTGCAAAATCCAAGATAAAGTTACACGCGAACAAAAGTTTTGTAGATGGACACAGCTCTAGTGGATTCAGGATGCTCACAGACTCTGGTGGGAAAGACTGAAGATGATGTTCTTAATGTAAAATAAAAATTAAAGTTCGTCTTTCAGCCCGTGACTGTTGAGGTTCTGGTCGTAAGGGCTTGCTGGATTCGATCTTCTTCTCGTTTGCAATAGAGTGCTCGGAGTTTTAATTGGTTGTTTTGCCGTTGTTATCAACAAGTGACAGAAAAAAAAAACGGGATTTTTCGTACTACTTTCACCTAAATAAAAAAAGTACTGAATAACTTGGCCTCCGGGATAAATGAAGGTGTTTTTAGTCCGGATGGCTCTGCTTCCTGAGAAAAAAACGCCCACCAAAGTATAACGAAAAACTGTTCAAAAAACGGCTTTGTAGACCCATTTTGCGCAGAAATTACGGCCGACGACAAGGGGAACTACGTATCGCTGCTGTGGTCTTTTCATTCGACAAATCGATGGCCGTTTCAACATTTGCCATAATGTGGCACCTCTTGTCAATTACATGATGACACGTCAAATTGGACATTAAGTGAATGTTCGTCGACGTTTTCTTCATTTATTTCAGTTAAGACAGCACTTTGCAAATCCGGAGCGATTGACGACAAACCTAGATCCAAAATCGGGAAGCATTTTCAGCCAAAGGTGAACCAATAGTTTATTCATGGTTCAACTGCATTTATTAAACTATCCAAGCACACTAAATGGGACGACGATGGCATTCGAACAACCTGTGGATGCAAAAATGACAGTTGGGTAAAGAGGAAGCACTTGATTCGTGGAAGATGCGTTAAAAGGAAAAATTCTTGCTGAGATTGATGCAAAGAACATCTTATTAACCCCGATTCAGCATTTATCGGTGGGTAAACGTGACACCCTGACAGGAAGGAGGGGGGCGTACTGATGAGGCGTTAGAACACTGCGAGCTTTGGTGGAGGAGTACGCACTGTATGACTGTGACAAATCAACCGCGCTGACAGCCTCACAGTCATCCCCGGTGCAAGTTTTTGTTTGATTATTAGATTTGTACTTTGTGCTGTAATCCAGACGGTAAAATCTGTCTATCCTGTGAAGAAATCGATTATCCATTTGAGTGTGAGGAAAAAACTGGAGCAGGTTAGGAAATTTTCTTAATATGTGGTCCCTCCGTTTTGATGGCGGCCACTGAGACGGCAAACTCTGCTGGAATTTCATTCGTCAGCTAGAGACCCGACACCAGGACAATGACACAAGACAATTTAGAATTTATCAATGGGGCGTGCATTTGAGGTTCCTGCGCTTACGTGCCGTAAATCCGGCATTGAACAATCAAAACAAAACCATAGCTGTGCCAGGAAAAATTGTTCAGTCTTGGAAACGTCACCCCAGGAAATTTCACCTTCCACGAAATGATTAGTGGTGGGGAGACGACCCCCGCCTGTATAACCGAAGGGAATACAAGGAAGGGGACATTGTCTGGGTTAAGACTCCACGTGGTAAATGCGGGAACCGGACGTGTGACCGGTGGTGGTGAGTCAGCATGCAAGTGCGGGTCGATGGAACGCCTCGTCAGACAGATGCGCCCTTTTTTGGGCTCCGAATCCCACAACTGACAGAAAAGACACGGAGGATAGTGAACAGCCAATATACATAGAGTTGGATTAACAACCAATCACTGATAGCCCAATAGATCAGGACGTGTCTAATGAGAGCTCCTCTGATGAAGAATTCAACCAATCCCCCCCTCGGAGCACCCGGAACAAAAGACCGTATCCTCGTCATCTGTGTGATCCGGAGATCAGGGGGGAGTGTGGCGGACATGAGACAGAACCTGGGACGAAAGTCAACTGGTCGCGACTTGCCTTGTCCCCCGCCAAAAAAGAGCCCGTATTTGCAGCATGTAAAGCTTTTGAAATGAGGAGAGAAAAAAGCACTTACCGCTCTGACGTAATCCATCCTCGGCCAGATAACATAAAAAAATGAGGGGGGACTGGCATCGCATTTTTATCAACATTATGGGACATGGACGCAATGAATTATGGGATCACAGGAAGACGCAAGGGATTATGGGTACATGAACAACTATAAAAACAACTACTTTTTTCCAAGTCGGCGAGTTCTTCGAGGACGTTCACGGTTGACAGCTAGAACGGGCAGTTAGTGTGATTTGGAGACAGAACTCAGGAAGGAACGACTAAAGTTTGAAATACCAGTTGGGAAAATTTACTCGCTGGTTACTGTTTTCTTCATTCGCCTCAGTATGCCATTTATGGACGTCCAGATTTCTAAACCGATTTCGATGAAATTGTATGAAGATGTTGCAAATTTAGAAAAATATGTCAAGACTAAATTTTTAATCTCCATCCCAACTATGTTTTGGCAGAAAATCAATAGAAATTACGGTGGGTACGACGTTTTGCAAAATCCAAGATAAAGTTACACGCGAACAAAGTTTTTACTTAAATGAGATGATGTTCTTAATGTAAAATATAGTTCCTTATACTAGGTTTATGTAGAGTGCTTGGTTGTTTTCGTGTGACAGAAAAAAAATCGGATTTTTCGTACTACTTTAAATAAAAAGCTGAATAACTTCCTCATAAGGTGTTTTTAGTCCTGCTCGCTTCCTCGCGTATAACGAAAAACTGTTCAAAAACCCATTTTTCGGCCATAACGCTGTGGTCTTTCATTCGCTGCTTTCAACATTTGCCATGTAAATTACATATGACACACAAATTGTCTTGCGTGAATGTTCGGTTTAGATTATTTCAGTTAAGTGAACGAAATCTACGACAAACTAGATCCAAAATCGGCATTTGCCACTTAACCAATAGTTTATTCATATGATTCTATCCTAAATTGGCATTCGAACAACCTTGGATGCAAAGATTGTAAGAGAAGTATTATTGAAGCGTTAAAAGGGAAAAATTCCCAAAGAACATCTTATTAACCCCAGCTTTACAGTAAACGTGCGAAGGCGGAGGGGGGCGTACATGCGTTTGCACTTGCAGTTGCATCAAGCACTTACGCGTCATCCCTGTTTTTGTTTGATTATTAGATTTGTGTGCAATGACGTACTATCTGAAAGTTATTATGGCCATAGGAAATTTTCTGAATATGTAAAGATTGAAACAATTTAACCCCGAGCAAGGACCACACAAGAAAGATTTATCAATGGAATTCCTTTATTAAGAACAATCAAACACTTTCGAAACAAATACTGTGAAATGATTAGTGGTGGGGGGAGGACCTTAGTATGCCAACACAGGAAGCATGCAAGCGGGAATGCAGACAGATATTTCTTGAGAGGAGGGTGCGGTATTACAATTGCAGCCATGTGTACCCGGGTAACGCTGGGTACCTCGGCTCGTAAATTCATAAAAAAGTCAATTTCATACATATTTAAATGATATAAGAAAACCTATGCAAGAAATACAGGCTAAAAGCTAAAATTAGTACTACACATCTTTGTTTTTTTATAAGATGGCGCTGATTAATACTTATCTATGATGAAATGGAAATCACGAATTATAAGCGTGTCTAGTGATATATAAAATACGAATCTTTGTCTTTTTTAAAAACTTATCTGGTTTTACAACACGTTTCACTGCTATGAATGTTACTAATCAGTGAAAGTAAAAAGAAAGCCATTTTCAATTTACATGAAATAATGCAAATATTACGGACTGTATAGATCTACCAGACAGTGGCGTAGCTAAGGGGGGGGGTCGAGATGGGCGGACCGCCCCGGGTGCCAGCACAGGAGGGGTGACACAATGTTACCCCCAACAAAATTTTTCAACCAGGCTAAGGTGCCAAAAATAGTCTGAAAACAGTGGTGGAGACACATGGTTTCGCAGGCGGGCGGGCATATGACTCCCCAGAAATAATTTATGCCCCCCCACCAGTTTGTCCCGTCCCCGTCAGAAATTTTCTAATAAATTGTCGGGAAATTTGTGAGTAGGAAAAATAGCAATGTTTTCAGCTTTCATGTGTTTCAGTTGCTACAATCTTGGTTACTAACAAGAGACATTGTTGTAACTTTTTATCGGACGATATGGTGTTTTAACTCTGCATCATTAATAACAACAAAGCGAAATACGAAGCCAAAAGTGCAACAATTTCAGTTTTGCATGTGTATCAATTCGATGGGACACAATTTTTCATTGATTGAACGATATACTTTTGAATATATGTACTAGTGTTGAGACGATTAATCGGAATCGAGAATTGGAAAAATCGGAACCTTTGGGGGTATCGGAAACGGTATCGTAATCGTTTACTCTAGCTACGCCACTGCTACCAGATATATGATTTTTTTGCTTTGGTTAAGATACATACATATATATATATATATATATATATATATATATATATATATATATATATATAACTTGTAGCAAATGGGTCAATTTTCGTCATTTTATATTTTTAATTCCGCGCTTGCACGTTGCTGTTTCTGAGTTTTTCTACTGCACAGTATGGTAGGATCAGTTGGGAATCGTCTGTGTGAAAAAGAGCACCATGATGCAATTCACTCAACCAGAAATTTAGAAACGTCATGCTGTACTGTTTGGCATTCGCGCCGGAAGCTCCAAAACCAACATTTCAGTGTTAGGTTGTCAATCTGAGGACATTGCGAAGGATCCGGAAAATCTTGGGTCAGCCTCATGGGGATTACAAAGGTGTTTGAAGTGATCAATATAAATGGTGACTCAACACGGAGTAACTTGAGGAGGCAGTAAAAACACCAAACATGAACTGAATGCAAGGATCCAGGCAGTATTCACCAACATAATCAAGGAAACTATCCACAAGAGTTGCAGGAGATTGCGAACTCATCTCGAGGCCAGCGTTGTAGACAATAGCGTTTTTTCGTATAAATTTATTCTTTAGTAAGGTATGATTGTGTAATTTTGGTAAACATTTGTTAAAATGAGAAGTCAGTGTTATTTTCATTTTTGCATAATTTAGATGAAAATTTATCCAGCGAACCATGTGCGTACATATATAGGCATGACGATTGCGTCTAGCATGAAACAGCCTGTCGCCTCTAAGTGTTGACTTCAATGCTCACTTTTATATTCACACGCTCTATCTCTGATAGTGAGATCTTTATCCCATAAACATAGCACACCTTAAGAGTATATTTCTTCATATATATATATATATATGTATATGAATAAAAATGACAATAGGAAAACTGGTAATTGCCGACGCGTTTCGTCCAATGTGGACTTTATCAAAGCAAAATACGAAAATGAAATTGAATGAACAAAGTAACTAATAGAAACAAAAACAGAATGTACCTAGCAACTGGAATGTAGAGAAACGCTATTTTCATATTTTTTAACTGAAAAATAACGTCAGAGATTGTCACGTGTGGAGAATATTGTCATTATATCTGTGTTGATGTATTCAGCCATTTTCTTTCGATTTTATGAATCTGTTGTGCATATTTGTTTGTAAGAGCATTAATTTTGTTAAGAAAGGTGAAATAGGGAAAAAGCCTGGGCGTAAATTAATATTTGGATAATTTTCTATGGCGGCACTCTCCAGAATTTTCCTTCTGAGTGAGTTATTTTCTTTTATGAGTGTAGCATTTTTAAAATCAAAATTATGGTTGTATTTATTTCTATGTATGACTATTGCATTAGCTAAGTTGTTTTTTGTGAGGTCTCTTTTGTGCTCATAAATGCGTTTTTTTCAAACTTCTACTTGTTTCTCCAATATATTGGGAGGAGCAGTTTTGGCAATTTATTTTATAAATGCCTGCTTCAGAAATATTAGTGCTATTATTGTTTGAAGATCTTAGTATATCTATAATGGTTTTGGAAGTGTTTGTGACTATTTCAAGATTATTTAGATGGGATAGGTTATTCTGGATCGTGGACGTGGCAGAATTGGTCGGTAGTATTATGTATCTGTTTTCATCTGATTTACTATTGCGGATTGTGTTATTAGTTTTGTTTCGTTTGTATATTTTGTATGCCTTTCTTCTTGCATTGTGGATGAAATGATATGGGTATTGTAGGTTTTTGAATGTGTTTTCTATGTATGTTTCTTCTTTAAATATTGAGGACTACAGATTTTTAATGCTCTTAGATAGAAACCTATAATAATTCCAGATTTAATTTTTGAAGGGTGGATTGAGTAGAAGCTGATGAGATCATTTTTGTTTGTAGCCTTTCTGTAAACGTCAAAATTGAGTTCGTTGTTATTTCTAATTAACAAAATGTCCAGGAACGGAAGAGTGTAGTTGGTTTCAGTTTCGAGAGTGAAGTTTATTGTAGGTTCAATGTTGTTAAGTTTGGAGAGAAGATCCGTTCAATTGGTGCTTTTTGAAATTATTAATAACGAGTCGTCTATGTATCTGAAATATGAAGAGTTTGTAGGGAGAATATTTTTGAATGAGTCACTTTCGAGAAAATCTAAAAATAGACATGCAAGAACGCCGCTGAGAGGAGATCCCATTGGCAAGCCAAATTTCTGTCTGTAATGTTGGTTATTAAAAGTGTTTTAGCACTATTAGTCCATCACACATAAAAAATTCAGGCGACCTCTTAAACAAGCTAAAAAACATAGACATTGAAAACAAATATATGACTAGTTTAGATATACAATCTCTTTATACAAACGTCCCCATAGATAAATGCTTAAATTTACTTAAAAAACACCTAACAAATGCAAAAATCCAATTACCTATATCTACACACAAAATATATATATTGTCTTCTCTACCGATTAAATCGGAGAAATTTTCATATATATATATATATATATGTATATGTATATATATGTATATATATATGTATATATGTATATATATATATGTATGTATATATATGTATATATATGTATATGTATATATATGTAAATATATATATATATATATATATATATATATGTATATATATATGTATGTATATCTATATGTATATATATGTATGTATATCTATATATATATATATATATATATATATCTATATGTATATATATATATATATATATATATATATATATATATATATATATATATATATATATATATATATATATATATGTATATATATATATGTATATATATATATATATGTATATATGTCGATAAAGGCTTAAGCTGAAATTATTAATAAAATCATATGTCGTATTAAGTAGTCACATTTGACTGAATATTTGATGATATTCTCTTGTCATTGTATTCATTGCTTCGTCCTGGGTATGACAATGGCCTACATCCGGCAAAAAGATCTCGGATCGGGAGGCTTTGAGAAGCGTGGATCCGCGTATTAATTGCTGTTGTTCCTAGGTCCATCGTGATCCGTTGGTGCTAGCATCAATTATGGTACCAAGAATTGGTAAATAGCAAACCCCTGAACTGGTGTCAAAACATTATGAAAATATAAAAATTACGGTTTTATAGTAACAATACGAGCAATATATTTTTATATTTAATAAAATTATCAGAAATACAATTTTCTAGACAAAAATAAATTACAAAAGCTCCACTACCCCCCGCCCCCCAAATTAAATGTTGGTATTAAATAACTCATGACGTGTTGTTATGCGGCTAAAAAATCCAAACCAACCTATTCATTAGTATACGTTCTTAAAGGTGAGGTTTTCTTTTGTAACAAATACAAGAGCTGTGTGAAATAAACACGCGGATGGAAATTTATTTTCAAATAAAATAATCAGTTTGGTTCAAATAAAAGTTGACAATAAACTACATCCGGCAGTAAGGGCTCTGATTTGGAGTTTTTGTGGAACGTGAAACCACTACTTAATTGCTGGCGTTCCCATGTCCACCATGACACGAGATGGTAACACCAGTTAGTTTTCCAGGTATGGGCAAATAGTTACGCCCTAAACTAGGGTCAAAACTCTATGGAATTATAAAAAATCCATTTCTATAGTAAAAATACTAGCAAAACATTTTTGAAAAAAAAGAAAAGTATATTACTAGCAATGCATTTTTGAAAAAGAAATATTACCAGAAACACTTTCAACTCTAGACAAAAAACTTCTTTGCAAAAATACGTCAACGAAATCTGATCTACAAACTGATTTCTTACAAAGAATACATATTTTATTGATACGAACCTATCTTAAAAACCTTGTCGGCATTAAAATAACCGACTGAAGTTGATATGCTGTACAACAAAATAAACCAATCAAGGAAACATTCGATCTAAAAGTTTTAGTTTTAATGTTCAATAAGCAGGCTGCAAAACAACGTGCCACGGTGAAAATAAATGAAAAAAAAAAGATAGTAAGCGTTCCGTTCACCATAAATACCGCGTCGCAGGTAAACTTGAAGGAAAAAATTTTAATTACTATTTTCGTACAACAGTCAAATATGTTATAAAAAATAAAAATATATGCGAGAGTGGAGAATGGGATAACATTCTAGAAAACAAAGGACTCAAAACACCAATTACCGTATGATCACCAAATATTAACAAGACTGGCGAGTAACTACATGGGTGACCGCTTGGCAATACCAGGTTCTGTAAGCTTGAATGTGCGTTTGATGTAATCATTAATAGCGCGGTATATTTAATCGGAGAGCCGAGTTTCAATTTCTCTTACGGTCGTCATATTTAGTCACGTGCAAATCCTTTTATGGAAGATATGAATCCACCTCTTCTCACACAGCTATTGGTTAATTAGTAAAGTCTTCTATCATTAAAGCATTATTTTCTCCAAAAGAATACTTAAAATATACATATATTTTTTGGGTTTAAATAAACTCCAAATGGTAAATAATTAATCAATGAAATAAAAAGTACCAGAACAAAGGAAACGAGAAAAGAAAAAAAAATGTTAATGAAGGTGGAGAGGAAAATGATAATATAGAGATTGAAGAGAAAGTTTTCTAGGGGTTGAAGAAAAACATCAGAAAAATAGTAGAACGCTGATCAAGGAACTGACCCAATACTTTTGGAGTTACCTCATTTACTTTCCTAAAAAATAACGTCGCTAGAGGACGCATCCTATGCCTATGATTAGTCAGTGACATTCTGTATTCTCTCTCTTTTTCCGTTTTTTTTTAAATTTTTCTAGCTTTCAGATGCAGTCGCTCGTAGATAAGAACGCTGCCGTTCGCTTCCCTTAGTTCTCTGTGGACTTTTGAACACTATCTCACACACACATACACACACGTATATATATATATATATATATATATATATATATATGAGGCACTATATTTAATTTCGTATATCTGAGAGAAATTCAATTTTCTTGTTGGAATTGTTCAGTTGTTGAAAAATATTTTTTCTTTCTGAATCAGACATCTCCCTGATAGTTTTAATCATCCTAGTTGTTCAATGCACACTGGTTGATAACACACGTAAGATTTGTTATAGAAAATGTTTCAAACATTGAAACACTCTACTTTTAAAATCTATATAATAAAACAAATTGCTGCAAAAAGAATATATATTTATATAATAAATAATTTTCTTCAATTCACTCCAAACAAGGCGATAATGCCACTAAGACGTAAGGAAGTACGGGAAGGAAAAGAGCATTAGGACGCTTTAGAAAGAATCATATACACAATCCTAACCAGGAACAAGGGATAAAACTGTGCTTATCTTCAAAAGACCTGGAAAAATTGCGGCAAAAACAATATATATTTATATAATAAATAATTTTCTTCAATTCACTACAAGCAAGGCGATAATGCCACTAAGACGTAAGGGAGTATGAGGAGGGAAAGAGAATAAGAACACTTTAGAATCATATACACAATCCTAAACAGGAATCAAGAACTGTGGTTCTGTTCAAAAGACCGGGAAAATTACGACAATATATATATATATATATATATATAATAAAGCAAATTTATATAATAAACGGATTAAGGCCAAAATAATTACAGAATAAAATAAGTAAGTCCTGGGTATAACGATAAACTACATCCGGCAACAAAGTCTCCAATAGGGGTTTGGATGTTTTCAGGAATGTCGAACCACCTTTTAATTTCTGTTATCCCCAGGTCCACCCTGACCCGGGATGGTAGCAAATGTCAGCATTGCATTTATGGGCAAACAGTGAACCTCCATACAAAAACTAAATACTATGAAAGTATAAATTTGCCAGCAACACGTTTTTGCATTTCGGAAATAATGCCAAAATCACCTAATGACAGTCAAACTACCAAAAATATATTTTATCTATCGTTGAATGCATAAAATTGCGTTTGAAATATTTAGATTTCGCTATTAAATAACCCATAGAGATTCATATGGTGTTAAACAAAATCAAGCAACGTACCAACATGCAAGAACACTTTCATGACATTAATCCCCATAATATCCGGCAATTTCGTAAAGGAATCAAACTGTATTCCAAAATATAATTACAACATAAAACACACAATCATCACCTCTAGTAATTATGTCCACATAAACATGTATATGCAGAAAAGCTGAGTATCATCTACCATGTATTCAATTGTGAAAGCAGAATAACATATATCATATTTTTATTAATTCAAAACTTAGGAGAAAACTAAATTTTGCGATTAAATGACCCATAAAGAAATTATAGATTTGTTTGTCCTTTTGTGCAAATTGTGCTACAACGTTTTAGATGTCAGCTAGATTGGTACCCTTAGATGTCAGCTAGATGGGTACCCTTAGATAACTATATATAATGGAGTTTTGAATAATTCGACGTTGGAATTTTTCTCAGTATGAAATAAACGGAGGTTTTTATTAGAGAGGGGTCATAAAACATTACAATGGCCATAAACTGCGGAAGTAATGAAAGGGATGTTCTTTAAAATCTAGTCCCCACCTTTTCATAGGGACCTATGTATAATAATGAATAGCGGCTTGGATTATAGATTGGTGAGCCGAGTTCGAATTACAGTAGTCTTCATTACATTTATTTATATGTTAATAGTAGCGCTGGGAAATCATCTTCCCCCACCCCCAGTTCTGGGTAAATAGCGGGAGAGACTTGGCTGGCAATCTGACTAGTAGAAGGACAACTCTGAATTCAAAACCCTAACGCCTAGTGTACTGTTCGAGGGTGACCCACACGATATTCCATTGTATTCCGTTTGAGAGAAGATGGGCGCCACCATATTATCTGAAAGCTGACTGAGAAGATAATGACGAAAAAGAAAGAAATCTGTGGCTTTTGCTCTCAGGAACCCCCCACTATTGAAGCAGTCAAGAGTAAAAAAAATAAAAAAATACGAGTGACAGCCCTTCCAACACTTTTTTGGTTAGTGGTACTGCCTGCTCTCTAATCATAAAGTAATGTATCTAAATTGCTTTCGTTTTAGGGAAACTGATAATATTACGATTACGACACACGCCCGGACGGACACACACACACATATATATATATATATATATATATATATATATATACATACATATGACACACTCATATCCTCTCTCTCACCTCACTTCCTCACTTCGTTAACTTTACGTATACTTGATGAGGTCCGTAAAAAACGTGTGAATTTCTTTTCATTTTTCATTTCAGCTTTTGGAAGTAAAGTCTGATGATCCAGAACCCTGTTAAAGGGGTTATGGTGAAATAGTTTATTACATGGAATCTTAAAGTGGTCTGTCTTTTATTCAAATATATATATATATATATATATATATATATATATATATATATATATATTGTCATCATTAATATGTAGGAAAACATAATATATAATGAAAAAAGACAATAGGAAAACATATATATAAAAATAAAAGAGAGAGAGAGAGAGTAATACCTCCGATATAATGCTAAAACATTAGTGGCATGTCAGTAATATTATACCATTATGTTGGAGGTATTTGTCGGAGCTTTATGTGGGGTATATTTCTTTCGCATCCTCTGTGTGTGCAGTGCATATATTACATATATATATATATATATATATATATATATATATATATATATATATATATATATATATAGAGAGAGAGAGAGAGAGAGAGAGAGAGAGAGAGAGTATGTATGAGGGTAAATTAGCGCCATTTTATATTTTTAATTTCTCGAATCCACATTGTTTGTTTTTGAACTTGTCGGCTTATAGTAGGGTTAGTTAGGGTCAGTCTGTTAGAAGAACGCCATGATGCAATTAACTGCACGAGAAATTGGAAACTGAAATGTTTGGCATTTACCTCGGAAGCTCCATTATGAACATTTCATAGTGTTTGAGTGTTTGATCGTTCTGAATTTTCATTAAGTGCCTTGAGGAGTTAGTGCTGCTCTCGGTCAAGAGTGTTGCTGCTGGAAGACTCTGCTTGTGGCAACATGAATCTGCATCATCTCACACAAACAAGAGAACACAGTCATGGTAGTCTAAAAATGTCTGCAATCGCATCACCACTTACACCTGGACACCAAACTCCCCAGACTTCAACCGCCTTGATTATTATGTGTGAGTTACTCCTTGAAACACCAAAGATGAAATGAAGGCAGCAGTATTATGGCAGCATTCACCAATGTAAACAAGGGGACCGTCCAGAAGTGTTGCTGGAGATTCCAATTTCGTCTGGCGGCTGTGTTTGAAGCCAATGGAGATTTTATTGAATAAATCTACTCTTTAGTATTTCAACATATTTTTATGTAATTTTAAAATGATGTGGTTGTGTGTTATACAGGAATAAAGTGTCACTGACGACACTTGAGTTTGAACATAGATCGCCAGTGAGCAAACACAGACTATCCCTTTACTGAATTAAGTAGACCACCTGACCATAGAGGAAACGCGTATGTATGAGGTCACTGACGTCTAATAGTTGTGAATTCTAGTCTATTCTCTATTACTATTCGGATCGCTATTTCTACTCTACCCTCTATATACTGTTCTCTACTCTATTTAGTAAGATATTCCTCTATTCGGATCACTATACGGATTACTGTTCGAGCGAATATTATCGAGCAATTAATATTAGTGCGAGTTCATTTCGAAGGCGTCAGACACCAGTATTGTTCTACGGCGTATTATAGATTTATCTGCGATTATAAAGTCTTTACTGCAAGGAAATTTACAAAATGACAACGAGAATTCGCTGACATCACAAAAGTGGCAACGAGTGTTAGTTGACACCACAAAAGTAGCAACGAGTGTTTGTTGACATCACAAAACAATGTTATTTTCATTTTTGTTTGATTTAGAAAAATTTATCGATCGCACCGTGTGTATATATATATATATATATATATATATATAAATATATATATATATATATATATATATATATATATATATATATATATATATGCATACACACGTTAAAATCAACAAATAGGAAAACCTAAGCTTCATCAGAATCTTTTAAAAAATTGGTAAAGCTTAATTCAAAAAACATCTTAACTGTATAAACGTTTTTCTATTTTTTCCTTATTTTATAATTCTGTCGCATTTAATCCATGTTTGATTCCAATTCATGCATATACATATATAACAGATACATACGAAGTGCATATACACACATACACACGTACATATATTTGCATGTATGGCTACATGCATGGGCATATACATATAATTCTTCAATGATTGAGGTTATTCGATTTCGACAAAAAAAAACACAAAAACTCCGGTAAAATTCTTAGAAATATCAAATGACCGATCCATTTGGATTAGATTCAAATGTTAACATCCCAAGTTTAATTGGCGGAAGAAAATGCCTCAAAGGCCAGAAGAAAAACTTTTAAGAAGACATTTTATTTTCAGATTTTTTATTTTCTTTCAGAATGAAATTATTCAGAAAGGAATTTGCTGAGAACATTCAATGTGCTTGCAGAAGGTGACCTTTTACTAGTCGCATAGTAAGTCACACGAAGACAAGATTGTAATGTGTTTATGATATGGGCGAAAAAAAAAGCGAATACAATTTGCTGAACTGGCATACACACATGATCACACAAAGGAAGCTATGTTGAGATTATGCCAACAACTCTGTTAATTGGCGCTCATCGATATTCGATGTTTAAAGTATGCCAGCGTCTGTAGAATTTATTCATGAGCATTCACAGTTTGATACGCTATTTTTTAAGTTTAGATTATTATGTTAAAACAAAAATTGGTAAGAATACTAGTCTGAATATTTATTCAACCATTCTTTGAATTTGTTAAGTAATTTCTTTGAAAGTATGCATACGATATCCAGCCTTTTATCAGGTTAAAAATGGTTGAGAATGTACATCCTTTTAACAAACTAACCTTTTTAATTCCGTAACACTGACGATCTGATTTCGCAGTGATGCAAAAACATTCAGAGGTTTCTCAAGCGTATATTCTTTTTGTTTACAATGATGTTCACCCAGAAACGAGACCTGAGGGCCACTCAAAGTAGAGTGTTACAGAGGAAGAGAGACAGGTTATGCAGATATGGTGCTTTGATGTGACACGAGGCCAAAACTAAGGAACACGCAGTAAGGATCGAACTCACTACTCAGGATCTAGTGAGACACACTGTTTGAGCATTACACTACGCCAAGGTTCGAAGCGATTTCTAGGTGCAGCTTAGATGTGAAACAAAGTTAAAGCTATGAAGCATCCAGTGAGGATCAAGCTCACTACTCAGTCGTAATTGATCTATCAAGAAAATCTTGCTAAACATTACATCCCCAAACTTACGTGAATCTGTGTGGAAGATAACGGTTTAGCCTAGATTTGAACTGGTTAAGGTTGTCGTGATCAGGGAAGCACCCTCTTAGAAGTCAGTTCAGCAAGGCAGTGGTTCGTGAGATGAAGCTGCTCGTGTGAAACTCACATCTCACCAAAAGTGTAGGAAGGGAATGAGGGTGGTTCGCTACAGTATGCGTGGCATAACGGGTTTTAGCTGTGAATGTTAGGATAAATAAGGAGGGAATTTCATCCGAGCATTTTCCATAGAAATAGCCATAAAGCAGAGAGAAGCTTTCGACGTTTCTCAGTGAGAATGGGGTTATATTCCAAGAATAAGACGTGTTAAAATTTGAAAGCTCATATTTAATATATTCCAACGCAGTTTGACATGATACTATAATTAAATGACTCCCGATGATATTCTTGCATTATTTTAAGTTTAGCGTTCACTTGTCATCGATAGTTCAATGTTCAGTGATTTTATCGTCATAGAAATTTACAATTTATCAAAATATCTCGTTCTTAGCATAGAAATCTCTCCCAAGATTGTGACATATAAAAATGATATGATTTATAGTGGGAAAAAAATTCTAAAAATCTCCATTCGCTCATTTAAAAAGAAAAGCTGAAAGATCAATACAGAGCTTGTGTTTCTGCAACAATCTAATTCCTACTGTTTTTCAAAATGGTCATCATTTTTATGACGTAAATTCTTGATAAATTACAACGCCGGAACTTGAAACCCCCAAATCGAACATCATAAATAGTTTATCATTTTCAATGATAATTTAACTGGTTAAAAACTATTACTGACATTAACAACATTTTTCGGTAAAAAATTAAATAAAAAAAATCATCAACAGATACACGCAAATATATATTTTTAGTACAATCACTTACAGGGTCATTAAGCCTGACCTGGTTTAAATATACATATTTCATTTGAGAAAATCTGATGGTAAGTGATACATAAAATATACCATGTATATATTTATTTGTATTTTTGCACACGTTTAATGGTATCCCGAATATATATATAGTTCAACACAGTACTTATTACTATTTAATGAACAGGGGTAATCAGGGATCAAGTCAATGTCCTTTTATTTTTATTTGGCTCAGTTTTCTCTAACAACGATGATTCTATCACGCCAATCATCACTGACCCGTCAGAAGGTCATTAGGGAGGCATTTTTTGTCATAAAATAGCTGTTCAATATCGTAATACGAGTTCAGTCCGAAGTCGGGTGACCGGCTGATCGCTTGAACTCTCTGCCTTCGGGCGGGGAGGAACCCGAACGAGGCTACACCTAAGGGTGGAGTCTCGGGGATGTAAACCGACCCTGAAACCGTTATTCGGAGATCCCACGTTAAACCGCCCTTGTGCCACATGATGCCCTCGTGGCGGGGGGGGGTGACTAAATACCGTTCAATATCGTAGTGATCTAAGGTTCGGTATCACTCGCTAGTTCTTGTTTTCCTCGCCAGATTATTATTATTATTATTATTATTATTACAGCAAGGTATTGGAATACTGATACTGGTCAAGACTACATTGTTCTCTCTACTAAACCTGATTGTTCATACTAACACTTTCTACTTCTCTGTATATATTCCTGTTTGTAATATATCTATGTTATTTGATATCCTTGTTCGAGTTTTTCTTTATTGATTCTACTTTGGACTATCACCGTGGTACAAGGAACCGGACCATAACAATTATTATTATTATTAAGTCATATTTGATATATTAAGCGGCTAATATTAAATGGGAAACAGTAGAATTGGTACAATCTGTATAAATAAAAAAATAAAAAAAACATCAGGAAAATTCTGATTACCAGTACAGCCATTTTTTTCATTACAAGTCAAGCCAAGTTTATACAAAGACATATTTTTTTCTAGACTTATATACTTTTATACTTAAATTTTAAAAAAATGTATATAACTTGAAGGCGGACATACTGTCGAAATATTATTGAACATTGTCAAACATTGTGTGTTTTCTTTTCTTTTTCCCTTCTTAAATTGCACTCTTAAGTGTTGAAAAATATTGGAAGAGTTACATCAAACCTTTTGTTTATTATTATTACTATTATTATAATTAAATATTTTTTTGATTTGTTTGATTTTTTATAGTAGCCATCTTTTTCAACAAGGGACGTCAAGAGGCAACAGGTTTCGGTACGTAAAGTACTAATAGATGATTTGCCAAAACATTTTGCCGTGCTGTAAAATGTTCAAAATTTATGTACCTTTTTAAAATTTAAAATCTCATAATTTATGTGTAATAGATACAAGTTTACCGTTTGAGGAAACAATTTAAAGACAATTCCTGAAATAATGTAATGTTTTAAAGTTCCCAGTGTAAAACGAAGAAAAGAGAAACGTGTCAAGAGCTATACAGAGACACTGGGCAGACACGGAGTATTAAATAGAAAAGACAGAAGTTGAACGAGATGCTGTTAAGATACAAGTGAAACAGGAAGTAGGGATAAACTTTGCGAACTATCTTTCTTCCGCCTTATGCATGCCACCCGTTGCTTTTAATATTAGTGTATACTTTGCGATGATGACTTTTTGGCAAGTTAAGGAAAATAGAATCATTTTCCCAAAAAACTTATTAGATTGATTGACTGATTTGTTTTTTTTTTTACGACTTAAACAATGTTTTACAGGTTATTTAAAACTATAACAAAAATTTATTTTAAAATTAGAGCATGTTTGATCGACACTTTCAGATGGGTTACTGAATGAGGAATAACCAAAACGGAGGTTGCAAATGAAAGAGTAATCTTTATAAAATCAACAAAATATAATACTTGCCAGCGGTTTGAAATAGATAAACCATTGCTAGTCGTGGACTACATTGAAAGCGTAATACCTCTCGTGTCCAACGTAATTATGAGGATTGGGACATCCCCATTAGTGTTCATAGGTACAGTATATAACAGTGAGCATATTAACAAATCAAGTCACCTTTACAAAATGCCTTGACTTACCGTATTGGGACAGGGTTGATGTTCACAACATATCAAGACTTGATGAAGTATTTAATATCGAATGTAAAACCTATGAATTAATCCTTTTTATCTTTGCATTTCGATATTCATAATCACCGTAAATAAATAGATAATTACTTATAGTTTACTTTTGAGTTTACGAACATTAACTTGCTTCGGGGATATACAATTACCGGTTGTTAATGTTTGAGTCTATAAACTTTTATTGATACAGCAATATGTAAATAGTGGTCGTTTGTATTTGAATCTGCTAATCTGTATTTGTTTCGTGGATAGGTAAATATTTCGCGCATTTGTATGGGGCTTTTGGCAACCATTTTAGAGTCGGCCTGAATTCAATGCGGAGAATGCAATCGGCGCATTCTAAGGCCCGACAACAGACAGCACCCACTGATAATATACCTCGTGATTTCAAATTATACTCCTCGCAACGTGATGATTAAGAAGTTATGACAGCGATGAAAGGTGTGATTTGCTTAAGAGCATATCAAGTTCAAAGCATGTAGCCTTATGTTACAGTTAAATAACGGCCATATCAGTATTATAATAAATTAAATTTTGATTAAGCACTAGCAGCATGGCAAGGCGTTGCCCGTGCTTGATTCAAAAATCGTAAGACACATACAGCAATCGCTATCACTTGACTTGAAATATTTTTGCCTTCCTTGCCTTTAAAGGAGTGCCCTTTTCCGTGCTGATGTTGCTACATGCCTTACTTCTTGCCTATCTCACACTGAATGTTTTCTAAGCTCTATACTAAACATTAAATCTCTTACGAAAAAACAATTAACAAAATGAACACAAAACGATCAGCTTTAAAAAGAGGACTCGTAACTGTAAAAACCGAATGAAAAAAGAATGTTAACAACAAATACATTTTCACACCCAACCCAGTTCTGCGGAATCAGAATCAACGTTGAGTTTAAGCAAGTGAATGAGCCAACAGGAGTAAAGTGTCATGCAGATTTAAATTTTTCCCACTTGTGACGAATGCAGCTTTCGACTTTTTTTACATGCTAGCATGCTAGTTAACATTCGTGTCAGTCAACTGTTAGCTCTTACGCTGGCCAATAGAATCTTCCTGCCTATTCATGGCAGCAAGCTATAGGCTCCCACTCTGGTCAGTACAAAATGGCCGCAAAATACATAAAATCTACCGTAGAAGCATGAAAAAATCGATTAACTTGGAGCATGTGCATGCAAATTTTGGTGCAAAACCATCGAAAATTGCGGCCGTGCATTCGTTACACACACACACACACACACACACACACCCTGCCTTTTATAGATAGAGATCAGAGAATTGGATTTTATTTTATATACTAGTTAGAAAGTTTTAATAGTGAAATGCAATAAAACAAAAGTTCTGGAAATATGTAATGAGATTCAATAAAATGGAGTTAAAATGTCACAACTAAAATAGTAGCAAATGAACCGTTTGACTAATCGGTTTCCTTTGTATATTTTAGACGTTCAATTGTATCTATGCCACATTGATTACTTCTGCTATTGTATAAATCTTTTCATGTTAAAAATGCTATGAGTTTACAATAATAGTGAAATGGAAATATCTCTATAAAGAAAAATATTAGCAGCAGAGCGACAAAGACGGCGACGACAAAGCATATTTAAAAACAATTTTAAGACGAAAAAGGTAACTGAGTGCTTCACATGAAAGATTTGAATGAATAAAACTGCGCTCTAAGAAACGTGGGAGTAAACACACTGTTTAATTAAACGGTTTATGGGAACTAATTTAGTCTAAAAGCAGATAAATATTTTAATTTTATAGATAAGTAAAACAACTCAGAGAAGTAATCACTAATTTACTAAATTAAATTCATTTACCTCACTTGCTACTACAGATGGGACAGAATATATCTAAACAAATACACAGGAAATATATATGAAAAATGCACATAGATAAAGTTTACATGAAATTTAAATGTTTGACGATCAAAGTTCACTGAGAAGCAAGAAACGAGAGAGTATTCCTCAAATGATAAGAGTGAGGGAAGAAATTATTAACAAAGAAACTACGGTACAATCTGACCATTTCAGTTTTAAAATGATGAAACCTTGCCATCAATCTAGAACTGAGCTTTAATTTATGAAGATTGGGTACCATAGAAGGAAATTCATTAGAACAATTACCATGAAAGTATTTATAGAAAAGGCACAGAAAAGCTACGCTACAGCAGTAAGAAACTTACTGAACATGTACAGTAACTGTACGCGAGATGCCATGTAATAACATTTAATTTAGAAAAGAGACTGAAATTCTTCAAAACAAAAACAACTTTTAATCGATCACAGAAACGCCAAAACCGAAAAAAAAATCATATGTGGAGATAGTTGCGTATGCATGCTCAAAACAAAAAGTCATCAATGTGAAATGCACTGTGCCACGTGCATTTAAGTTTGGTGACTTTTTGGTTTGGAAGGCTGCAGTGAACAAAATCTTTAAGCACAAAACAAAAACCGATACCAAAATAAATGACAAAAATGTAATATGTCAGGGTAATTAGCGTTAGAAAACTAAACACAGTGATATAAGCAGCTATATTATTTTTAAATTCCTAACCAGTGACCGTGAGGTGTGCTTTATTAATTCTTTCATGCAAGACGCTTTACTTAGTGTTGGCACGTCAGTAAGATATTAACGAATTTATTCTTTTCAACTCTCTAAATGTAATGTTTCCTGCGAAACTATAACGAAGAATAATTAGCTTGAATTTGTCTCGTCAGCTGATATATGAGCGTTAGGGTTGTTTTACAACGTGTATTGTCGAATATCTTATTCACATCGAAAGTATCATACCCCGCAGCGTTTCCCATGCATTACTCACTGGCCTGTTTAAAATCGAATGCATTCGTTGAATATGTATTGCAACATGATACCCTTTAGTTGAAGAGAGCGATTCAAATCTTTTATGTAAAGCAAGTAAAATGATGCCAAATCTCATCTCTCTTCTGTATAAATTGTCCAGTTCAACAGGAGATTTACAGTTTCTATAGTAGATGGGCCTGTTTATTTTAGTAAGACATTTTTCAAGCGAAATCGTTTTATGTCGTAAATATTTAACATAAGTGGAAAGTACAGAAAATGGGAAGATTATTTAAACGGGGCTCACATTAAATATGTATTTTACATAATATAAGTATAGGTAATACCCATGCACAGATAAACGTATATATATATATATATATATATATATATATATATGTGTGTGTGTGTGTGTGTGTGTGTTTGTGTGTGTGTGTAAAAAACAAAACGAAAAGAAAACATATTAGCCGACGTGTTTCGTCCTCTGAGTGACATTATCAAGGCAATATCACTTTTAAAAAATTTATCGGTTAAAGTGCTCAGTATCATGTAGGAATTACTTTAGAAATTGTTTGCGTCTTGGTTACGAAACTAAGCAGATATGTGATTTTGAGAAACATAATCTGAGGGAAGTTGATATGCTACGTTAAATAGAGAACAATCTTACTTCATCTGAAGCTCTTACTGGCTGAACGACAAAGCATGCCGGCAATATATATATATATATATATATATATATATATATATATATATATATATATATATATATATATATGTATAGTTATAAGGTGTGGTATATTTATGGAATAAAGTGCTCAATATCAGAGATAGAGCGTATGTAAATATAGATATAAAAGTGAACACTGATGTCAACACACAGAGGCGACAGTCAGAGGCGGCCTGACGATTTCGTCCAGCATGAAACAGACTGTCGCCTCTGAGTGTTTACTTCAAATTTCAATTTATATATATATATATATATATATATATATATATATATATATATGTGTGTGTGTGTGTGTGTGTCTTTGTGTCTGAGTGTGTTTTTGCCTGTTCGTGTGTATATATATATATATATATGTGTGTGTCTGTGTGTGCGTCTCTATGCTTTTTATCATTTCTATCTTGATCTCTGACGAAGCTTTACTAAAGTGAAATATGTTATATTAAGTTCTGTATCCTACTTTTTCTTTATTTTATCATATATATATATGCGTGTGTTTGTGTCTGTGTGTGTATGCCAGTTTAGATGTACATACGATTTGACAATATATAATACATAATTTTATTTATTACTTCAAACGTTATTTTTTGCATACACTTGTTTGAGTAGACGCCATTATTTAAATAAGGTATATCATGTCTACCGGCCTGCATACTTAAGATACTTAACAAAATAGTCACCCCTCATTTTACACGGTTGCGCAGACCGTTAAACATAATACACATTGTTCACAAAACAGAACGTTTACTTAATTAATAACACTGTAGGATTAAAAATAAATCTATTAATATTCTCTCTCTCTCTCTCTCTATATATATATATATATATATATATCGCAGTGATTTATAGAATTGCTATATATGGAGTACATAACATTTAACTAAGAGTACATAGATGCACATAAAAGTTCATTTAAAAATGCAAATATATCGAAATAGTAAAGGGAAACTAGGCCACAAAAAGAGTCGTGAAGACGCCATATTTTTTATAAAAAGAAAGCTCCATGAAACTGGACAACATTTGATAATACGACACTTGAAATCTACTAAAGTAGCACAATGCATATTTATAGTCACAGTTTATTAACCCACAAAAATAGAGAAGGTCGTATGAAAGATGAAAACTCTGAGTAAACATTGTAAAAATTAACTTCATTTCTCACTGAAAGCCAGAAAAATGGTGCGAAAGGAAAAAGACTACTAAAGAACATTCGTCTGATTTTACTAAATCTGTACGCAGACACATCCACATGTACATACACAAACACACACACACGCGTGTGCAGGCACACACACTCACGCACGCACAAACACACACATATATATTTCCAAAATCAGACAAAATAATCAACTCTCAGAATATGGTGTGAGGAAGGATAGGCTTTTTGGATGGGACGAGAACTTTTCACGAACACATCGTTTATATTTATATGTACCTATGAAAATAAGATCATATATATATATATATATATATATATATATATATATATATTAAGGTGTGCTATATTTATCCAATAAATATAGCACACCTTAAGACTATATTTCTTTATATATATATATATATATATAAATTTGCGTGTGTGTATAGAATTGAGAATAAATACAGTCAGGCTTCTGTGGCTTTTGTAAAGCAGGTCATTGAACTTACAGGAAGCCATCTTTGCATTATGCAAAGTTAGCATTGTGAGTGGTTTTAGCTTTCGACAACTGAAGTCGCTGCTTGAGTTATAAATTTTCCATTAAAGTCGTTCGTGACATCTTTCTAAAAGTGCCCTCGCATTGAAGGTATTTAGTCCAATAGAACGTAAACTTTGCATGTTCCCCTTTTTTCTCATGGACATTTTGTTATTCTGATCCGATTTCCGGAAATGAAAGAAGTGAACGCGAGACTTTCTTCGAGACTAAGCCTCGTGTTTTTTTTCTTTTTTTTTTTTTTTTTTTAACTCAGGCCATGTTTACTTGTTTTTCTTGCACTTTTCTCTCACCTATTTTATTCTGTTGAGATTTTTTTTTTCTTGTTGTTGTTGATCTTGGTTTTTAATAAGATGTATGTTTGACACCTGAAACAACATTGATTAGCATTCTCAGAATCAGCTGTTAAAAAATTCAAATCATGACGTTTCGTTTAGAATGTTCATTAACAAACAGAACAAGCTTTAACGGGTGTAGTATGTGTGAAACTTAAAGGAACTCCCTAGATAGAGGTTTGTGCTATACATTGTTCACCCAGTAGAAGTCCTGACAATGCTTATCTGGTGATATTGTTGTAAAGGCGCAGATTGAGGAGAAAAGAAGTGCAAAATGTAGGACTTGACTTCAAGATGTTAAATTCTCCGTTGACAGAGAATCAAATTCTTGGGATTTCTATAAAGCACCGGTTCTAGAGAAGAAGCTGTCTGAGTAAAACTTTCTCCTTGCTAGAAGAATATGAAATTTGAGTTCGCTTTTTTACGAGGTAGGGTGGGTCCTAGCTGTTTATGTCTGAAGAGGCGGAATTAAGTAATGCAGCTCGTCTGAGAAATTCTCATGGAAATAGTGATAGAGTAGCAAGTTTCTAGCCATGTCTCGACTGGGGGAAAACAGTCGTAATATGGAAAAAAAATATCTCACCTACAAAGCTGCATAATCGCAACTGCACTCTGACAACGCTGGCCAGTGAGGACAGAACTAATGGACACATATAATAGTAGACATCTAGTTAAACACCCGCAGCAAATGTTTTGTTTTTTCTTCGCCAAGCTTTTCTCTTTTAACGTTCCCTGAAATCATCACCGCTGTCCAGGTAAATTATATATTTCATCATTTTAAAAACTATATTTTTTTTTATTCAAATAATTCTTAGTATGAGACATTGTTGTTGGAACTTGTAGAACCGATAAGTTTTCAACGAATACTGTACGAAGAAAAACAAGTAATTTGTTTATTTTGGTTTATTTTGTTTTACGATATATCAACCTCAACGTTTTTTTTAATGTCGACAAAATATTTAGGATAGGTTCCTATGAATAAAATATGTATTCTCTGTAAGAAATCAATTTGTAGATCACGTTTCATAGAATTATTTTTGTAAAGAGTTTTTTTTGTCGAGAGTCAAATCTATTTATTGCTGGTAATTTTTGTTCAAGATGTATTACTAATAATATCTTTTTTTTTTCAAAAATGTATTACTATTTTTACTATAAAATGTTTTGATGCCAGTTCGGATGTTAACTACTTGCCCATAGCTGCGATCCTAACAGGTTTTCCCAGCGCGGGCCAGGGTGGAACTGGAAGAGATGGTGCCACACTCCACGAAAACTCTCGATCAGAAGCATTGTTGCCGGATGTAGTTTATCGTCATGCCCAAGACACACCATTAGGGCAGGGGTAACCCACTATGTAGTGGTGCAATAGCTAGCAAGCCTTTATTGCTAGAACTATTACTTCTGTCTAGTGAGTTCGATCCTCATTGTGTGCGGGATATTTACGACCTTATGCCACATCTAAACTACGCTTAGAAAATCACCATTGCATTAATAAGCTTTCTTAATCTCCACCTTACACCCAAAGATTTATAAGCAAGCGGGCACATTGACGTGGTGTAATGGTTAGCAAGCTTGCTTCATTAGATCTGTTACGGCTGAAAATTAAGTTCGATGCTCACTGGCTACTCCGCGCTTTCGGCTTTTTGCCACATCTAAGCTACGCTTGGAAAATCATAATTCGTGCAGCTCGACGTGGTATAATGGTTAGCAATCTTGTCTCGCTAAAACAGTTACGACTGAATAGTGAGTTCGATCCTCACTGGGTGCTTCCTTCATTTGGCCTTTTGCCACATCTCAGCTACGCTTAGAAAATCATTTGCCACAATTCTGTATTTTACAGAATAAATATCAAGATTTATAGGCAAGCCTCTTGTAGATGTTCCAGATGATAAAATCGGCATTGATTCTCCGAGAAATTGATTAACGAGAACGAGACAACGGTTGGCGATCCTGAAGGAGTTCTTTGCAGTGTGTTTAAAAAAGAGGAATGGTCGTTGGAATAAGTGCATGTGATCTCAACGTAGTTATTTTAAACGGAGTTAAAGCATCATTGCTCTCGCTCACTTAGCGTTGTATGCCACGTCGTATTTATAGAAAAGGATGGGCATTATCATAGAACGAATTCATTGGTCGACTCCATTTCCAGTAAAAATATTTTCCAATATGTTATTAAAACAATGCAATTCTTCACTAAGCTGAAAGTATTTATTAAAAACAAAAATACGTTTCATGTTTTAATTTTACATTCGTTCAGAAATGTTTAAAATTACGTGGCCTCTATTTTCGTTATTTCTTTGTTGACTTAATCTGTTGATTATTATTGCTTTGGCGTTTGATGGTTAAATATTAGTCACATTATGATGGAAGTATGCTTTGTTTTTAAAAGGACAAAAACGAAATGAATCTTAGTTGAATAAACTACTTACACCGCTATGAACTACACTAATCCTTACAGGCAATAACAGATTTCGTTTCTCCATTACTATTTTTAAAAATTCTTCACCCCAAGGAAGTCGATAATGCCACTAGGAGACAAGGGGTTACAGGGAGGGAAAGAAAGTCCTTTAGTACTAATGGGTAATCTTCCAGGGATCTTTCCCTGTTCCTACCTTGTTTTTTTTTTGTTTTTTTTAATGACATTTCAGATGGTATCAACCCTCAACTTGGTATCTACGCTGATGACACAATCATTTACTTCTGTGTCGACATTAAGGCTGATTAGTTCGATAATGAAAAAAATGGCGTGCGATGTCCGAAACGACTTCAATTCGTTTAACTGGAACAAAAAATGGGTTTACTGATAGAAATCAGAGACGATTCCATGAAATGATCTGTCGGCTCGGCTTCAGTCTTTTCTATAAATACTTTCATGTTAATTGTTCAGTTGAACACTTTGCTATGATACCTAGACGCTTTGGATTTAAGCTCCGTACTAGACTGGGGACAAGATCTGATCAAATTACACTTGAGCTGGCTAGATGTAGTCGCAAATTCTATGCTAACAGTGTTAGGGGTCCACCCTTTTCGGATATAATGGACTCGTTCTGCTGCCATAAAATAGTCACAGTCAGGCAGAGAAGATGAGTCGTACATGAGTGGTACCGGAGTCGTCTGTGAGTGTCGGAACCTCTTGTAGAAGTCAGTTACAAGCATGTAGACTCTAAGGAAGTCCTACTTCGAGACTGTATATATCTATCTGTATTTGCTACTAACCGTGTTCCTGGATTTTATTAACAGCATTACCTTTTGTATTTTGCGTAAATACATTTAATTTCTTAGCTTAAATACTTGTGTTTGTCATTTATGGGATACCTATTTTTTCACGCGGGATCCACAACAAACAGTTTCTTTTCTCGCTTGTGGAACACCCTTCCAGCCAACTTTAATCTCCCAAAAATTAAATGCAATGTCAATCGCTATCTACTTATTATTCTTTTTATTAATATTTTTTTTCTATTCCTAATTCATCCACACGCAGTAACCCTTTTGTCTTAGTGGCTTTACTCCCTGGCTTGGAGTGAAATCGATTAGGAAAAGTTAAAGAGACGAAGAGAGGAGAAAGGAAAATAAGATAACATGTTTGTGGAAGACAGAAGTTGATGATTGTAGGCGGCATGGTAGCGAAAAATCTGAAGGGAGTTCCAGAGACGAGAAATGCGAGAAAATAAACTATAAAAATAGAGCAGACTGTTGAATCTAGCTATTTCGTCAATAAGTACCTTCAACCTGTACTATTCTTCTAAGATTTCAATAAACGTTCCCCATTAGTGAGAAACGGAAAAAGAACGATTGGAAGATGATATTCTCTTCATAGCAGATTCAGAATAGAAACTACAGCGAACCTTGACAACGGAAAATGAAGAAAAAGAACTATCATTCAGGTGAAGACAGATCTGGCGCCAAATGTGTGTACTAAAACTGGAGAAATTTGAATCAAGCAGGTACTGAGTGAATAATTATCTTGATAGTATCTTAACAGACGATTGGAGATATGACGTAACGGCGAAGTAAACTAACGAATGATGTTTTCCAGGAAACAAAGTATTAAAACATAGGACAAATTCCTGAGAAATATTGCAGAACTGGTTTTTAATATCTATAAGCCTATATGGTAGGGAATCCTGGGCTATTATCTTCTCGGAATTGGAAGGGAATTAAACCTCCAGAGATGTGACTTTATCGATGGAAGCTAAGAATACCATGATCGGGAGATTTAGCAACGAGAAATTTTTATGGAAAATGATAACCAAAACTGATTTATATTTAAAATCATTTCTCGCCAAGAAAGGCGATAATGCCGCTATGTCGCAAGGCGTTACAGGGAATAAATATAATGAGAATACTTTATTGAAAATATATTAAGAGAAAGGACAGTAAAAGAACAGGTTTCCGAAAGATAGATGTCGACTGCCGTTGTATTTATTCTTTTTTGAAGATTGTACACGGCAGATTGAGCAAAAGATTGATAGAGAGTTCCACAAGCTATAGACAAAGAAAAGGTTTTAGAATAGAAAAGATGGCTGTTATTGGCTACTTCAACAGTAAAACTGAAAACCATATATTGCAGCAATGTACAGTTTTATAAATGCGTCAGATGGATTCTGACTTAAAATCATAAGGAAACAAGTGAAACATCTGGGATACATGACGACGAAGAAAATCTGCGAGAATTTAACACTTATCAATATATTGCCATATTCCCGTCGTTTCGGTTGCTGTACACTATGGTTTTCTTCAAGTGATGTTTGTTGTAATTTCGAACCGAAATAAAAATATGCCCCGAATAAGGCCGGAGCGTATATGGGTCGAAACGTAGTGAATATGGCAATGATGATAAGGGCAACAGCCCTAACAATATAAATAGTCGCAATACCTAATCACAGAAATATAGACAAATGATAAAAAAGTGTGTAGATACATGTCAGAGAAAGAACTGTGACTTATAGACATTAAATAAACGTTTCTTTGAGATGGCAAGACCGGAAGACGTGGAGTGAAATTATCAGTCGCATGAAGAGTCATGACACATAAAAGACGAAAAATGAGTTATTATTTACGGAAAATAGTATATATGTCTAAGTGAGGAAGGCAGCAAGGCAGACCAACCGACGCGTAGTGATAAAATTAATAAAGACGAAGATAACAGACGGTTCAAAATGTGGAATATTTATTGTATGTCATAATTGCGAAATGAGTCTATGTCAATAAATAACATATATAACAGTGAAGATCAATCTAGTTTTATTGTGAATCTTTGTTATAATGTAAGCTATAAAACCATAGCCAACACCTACAAGAAATTGCCCACCATTTTTGCCGATAGCAATAAAAAAAAGAAACGTTATCTATTGGCCGGAAGTTGTAAAAACAAAGATTGACAGATCGGAAGGAATACATTGGCTAGAGTTGATAGATTTCTCTCAACCTTACTAATAGGAGATGGTCGGTTCATTGACGAGAAGAAACAAAGAAAAAAGAGGATTTTCGATTACAGAAACAGGTTTACACGTCATTTTCAAAGTATAAACTTCCTGTTATCGACTTTATGTACAAATTAGATTAGATGTAATAACGTGTACGCATTTATGTCATGAATAAAAAAAAAGGAAAATGCGACAAACGAAATTTTAGATGCTTAACTTTATTTATTTGCTTTTATACGATTTATTAATCTTTTAAAATTTGAAAATATTTTGTAGTTTGTAAGAAATTCTTTTTGTGAGGGGATTCTTTACTGAAAACGTTATACAAATTAACCCATAGTTGGAGGCGAAGGATAGGATTCATACCTTTCCCAATGATTTCTGCGTGTAAGTAAATATAAGGACCTCTACTGGAATTGAAACCTGATTCTCCGATTTCCAATTCCGTAACGTATTGAATAGAAACTCCCTATTTTAAGTATGATGGACTCTCCCGTCTAACTATAATATTTACAAGACGGAAGAGTCCATCATACATAAAATTTAAACTTCCTTTTCAATCACCCACGCACACATCCAAGTTTACAGTACCTGGTATACCCAATCGGTAAACGTGAATTATAAATTCCAGACACCTGGTCTCGCGCGATAATGGAAGGTAAGCAACGTCGAAGCTGGTCATTTCCTAGATAGATAACTGTTTAGGAATAACAGGTACGAGTGGTTTAATATAGGTGATTGAAAAGTTACTCCAATTTTTTTATATGATGGCGTCTTAATAATTTTATAAAAATAATTTTTATTTGCAAATATATATATATATATATATATATATATATAATTTTATAAAAAATATTTACTAAATATAGCCCTAAAAAACCGATGAATTATTAAAAATCTACAGCAGTAAATGTCTTTTTTGAAATCTCATATCCTTCCTGGACATAGTCGATCATTGTTCTGCATAGAATTTGTTTTTCATAGTATTTGTGAATTGCCATACCTTCTTGGAAACAATAGTGGAGTTGTTTCCGGTCCCTTTTTCTGTCCCTTTTTCTTACGATTGTATTTCATTTCTATCACCTGTGGTGGTGGAGATTAAATGTTATTTCAACTTCTATGCCCCAGCGGCAACTCATCTCTAAACTACCGAAGCTCTACGTTGCTTAACTTCGGTATAAACAAAAAACGTTGCCTTCAATGTGATACAAACGTATACAATAGTCTTTTAAGTTATAATAAAAAAATAACATCCCATTTTTTGTAATCTTTAGCAAACCTCTGACGATTCATAACATTACTTACAATCCACGACATAGAGACTGTCTTCTGAAACTTAACTAAAAATATTCTTTTACATAAAACATAAACACTATTTAAGTTAGTATTTAATCATAAATTATGTTTTATTACCGCTTACCATGCAGCGCTGTTACGAGGAGAATTAATGATATATTGTGAAAAACTAATGGATAATCATTGAACTGTGATAACTAAGGCAGAAAGGTTTTTCATCATTTTCCGAGACTTGGGCGATGATAGCTCTCTACAAGATCATACCATTCATAGTTCTTAGTTTTGTCTTTTTACTATAGCTCCCATTCGCAGTTCTGTCATCTATGTACACAAGTTCGTTAGGTATATAACTCACCATTTCTTTACTGCCACCAACATGTCCTGTGTGTGTCAAATTTCTCAAGCTGCATTTCCTCCTTATTTGTTTCAACAATTTCAAATATTTCTTTCTGATTCTAAGTCTATACGTTTTGTTTTAATCTTTCATAAAACTTCCTAGTTACTTGCATGTTCATTCCATGGTATTCTCAGCTTTCTTCTGCAGAATGATATTTTTGATACCTCAAGTCTACTTATTTTAAATCTGTGAGAAGATAGCTTTCATTGCTATATAGGAGAATTGACGTTGCATGCCATTTCATAACTGTTTTCTTTTTTTTTATCTAACGTAATTAACCTACTTCTTAAACTCTTGCTTCGATAAATGGATAAAAATAGAGTGAAATTCTACTATACAACCTTAAATGATTTATTTACTTCTCACAACAAAGAATATGCAAAGACTATTACAATTTATAATTATTTTTGCGTATCCGTTTCGTCAATATTTACCTGATATCGCAAAGACAATAAGTAACTAATTATAAGTCAATTACTACACCACAGGTAGTAAAACTAAGTTGTTAGAATCGAAGATTAAAAAATATGGATAATATAATTTAATTCTCACCTGTTAATCATTATTATACAGATACGGGAATCAAAGAATACAGTTGTCTTCTGGCTTCCGGATAAATTTTCTAAAGTACCAAATTAGTTGAGTGACTATAATAACTGTTTCTGGGTTTATTTTGGAATTGCATCTATTTCAACAATTAAAAACGATTAGACCTAGTTTCCAATTTAGCAATACGATTAAATTCATGAAGGGAGAGGGGAGCTCATTAGAATTCCTGCCATCAAAAATATTTATAGAAAACACAGAGAGTATCACGTTATTAAAGGAAATAATACATACTGATATGACTGAGGAAACCGTAGTTACGATGGTAACTCTAATCTATATTGAATTTTTATTGGGGAGGCGCTTTGAGAATACGATATTCGAATCGGAATTCTAATGCTCACGTGGTTGATATGTCAGCCACACAGCCATGAGCAGTTTATCATATCGGAAGTTCAGCATTAGTTGCTTTTCCTACAATTGTGGCTCATTTTTCAGACGAAGTAGCGGACTTGGTATGACGATAAACTACATAAACATAAAGATGAAAGTGTAGAAGTCCACTTTTATAGTAAAAGTATCAGGAATACATTTTAGAAAAAAATATTTCCAGTAATATATTTTGAAAAAAATATTCCCGGTAATACATTTTTGAAAATAATATTCCCAGTAATACATTTTGGAAAATAATATTCCCAGTAATACATTTTGAAAAAAATATTCCGAGTAATGCTTTTTGGAAAATATATTCCCAGTAATGCATTTTGGAAAATAATATTTCCAGTAATGCATTTTGGAAAATAATATTCCCAGTAATACATTTTGAAAAAAAATATTCCGAGTAATGCTTTTTGGAAAATATATTCCCAGTAATGCATTTTGGAAAATAATATTTCCAGTAATGCATTTTGGAAAATAATATTCCCAGTAATACATTTTGTAAAAAATATACCGGCAATATGTTTAAAAGAATATTACCCGCAATACATTTTGGTGACACACAAAACAAATATTGCCAGCCATATATTGTGGAAGAAAATATAACCAACAATACATTGTGAAAAAAATTACCAGCAATATATTTGACTCATGACAAAAAACCCTCTTCAAAAAGATACGTCAATGAAACCTGATCTACTAACAGAATTCTTACAAAGAATACATATTCTATTCATGCCAACTTATCCTAAAAATCTTTTTGACGTTAAATAACCCATTGAGGTCGATATGCCGTAAAACAAAATAAAACAAACCAGACGAAGAAGAGTATAATTAAAACATTTACGCATCTTAAATGGAATTATTCAAACCATGTTTTACCTTGCTTAGATTGTCCTTTTGTAAGGAATAGGATTGTGGATATGGTACTGAAAGTCTTAGTGTCGTTTTACGAGAAACATCTCAGTTCATGAAATAGCATATCAGGACACGAAATCCTGTTAAGCTATTAAGGTCATACAACCCTCAACATATACGCCAGTTGTAGAAACATTGGTGCATTTAGTGTAAGATAGGCATTGGGGTCCCATTTTTCTTCAGATTGATTTTCAATACAGGGTTTTCTTTCTCCTAAATTAGTCGCCACTACGAGGTTGGAGAGTCGAACTTTTTAACCCAAACCAGAGGAAGATGGATTCCTGCTCACTGCAAGGGTTTCAGAATCGACCGAAATTTGAACTCGACCCGTGAATTCAATTTTCTGCACCGATAACCTTTACACTATCCGCTCATCCCTCACAATTTTGCGACTATCGCCTATCAGTGTTCAGAATATATATATATATATATATATATATATATATATATAAGAAAAGACAATTGACAACAAGGTTCACTGATGTGACGACTAGCAATACGTCAAACCTACTCAGCAGCCATAATTCTTTTGCTATCATTTATAACATCGAATAAACAAAATCGGCTCGAAATTCGACAAACTGAAAGCGACAGTAAAGAGGTCGAATATGACTTGTCTCGTTCCGTTAAAAGCCTAAGGCTAATAGATGGAAAAAGGAGATACATACTGAAAGATTGTTGTCTTCGTCACAGCCGAAAGTTTTTCTGATTTCGACAAGTTAAGTGAGTGCCAATATTACTTACACAGCTCATCAGACGCGACCATAAGTTGGAAGAAAAAGTATTGAATAAAAAATAAAGAAAATATAGAATAAGTTATTGTCTAAGTTATAAAGTCTTGCGTATCCAGTTTGAGGACAGTTCGTGGGGAGTTTCCTGTTCTTCTGTTTACTTAAACCCCCAACACTTTTCGCTTCGTCCAGGACATATTTCTTACTTTGCACTTTATTTTGTTTCCTATATCGAACTCGGTAGTAAAAAAAAAAAAATTCAGAAAGATAAATAAGCACTTTTTTTTACGTTGGATTGTTTTTCATTTTACTCATTTTCTAGAATTAGTTATTAATTTGAGGCTTTTAAAGGATTAATAAAAGAGAATAATTATTCAAAATTCCATAATCCATTGACAAATTTAGCCCTCGTCTGTATTCATTTTCGGTTCCTATAACTTCCCACCACCCTTTCCATGTCTATTGCATTTTGAATTGAAGCGTATACTTCTACATCCCCGCAACGTATAGACCGTGCCTTTCTCTGAAATATACCTTAGCAGAAGGGTAAACCTTACCTGTTTACTGTACATATGTCAACGTTGTTTGACACACGTATCAACCAAACACATACATACCTTTATGAATCTCATAGAATCCAGACTAGCATTTTGACTCTGAGATAAATCGAAACTATGTCTACTTGTTATCAAAAAGACAGAATTCGGTATCTTGACAAAGTTTGTTATGCCCTAAAACAAACCGCTCTGTAAATTTTGTAAATCAAAGATGAAGAAAGGAAATATGGTTCTACAGAAAGATGCTGAGAATACCATTGACCGAATATTTGTGCAATAACGAAATTGTAGAGATAATGTTAACAAGAATGGCACTTATACTTAACATCAGAAAGAAGCAAATGAAATTGCTTGTACACATAATGAGAGTTTGGACATTTTGCTCCTCACAAGAAACATTGAAGGTGAGGAAACAACACATAAATTAACAGACTTTCTTGAGTGAATGGATGGCGGAGCGGAGTTCAGGAGAAAAAAATGGTATAGATTATTGAGTGCTGCAAAGGACAAGAAATTGTGAAGATGATCCGAGCACTTTGAATGGCCATGATACATACAAGAATATTTGCCTGGTTCATGCTTTGCAGAAATAAAATTATGTTGAACCGAGAATTTGATTAGCATGCCTTTTGTTAGGTAAATTCTTTGGATCCTCAAATTTATAGTTTGATCTTTTTCTACAAAATGACCTCACCATGAGATAATGATATCTCTGCTGATCCCTCCAATCGTATTTTGTTTTATATGTGTGAATTTACACTAACATGTTCCCATATTTCTTCTCCAGTTCCCCATTAAATATTGAAAATTAGTGTAAACTACGATATTTCCTAATTGTGAATTTAAAAACAAGACTGTAAAAATACCAATAATTTTTATTTATGATTGATGGCATGCTATTGTGTTCAAAATACATTTAGTTTATGTACCTCCACGAAATCGCTAAAAAAAGAGCATAGGTTGATGAAAAAGACGCCAACCTTGCCGAAAACAAAATTTTATTGTCTAAATGCTTATGTTATTATTAAGAGGAAAGACCAAAGTTTTTTTTTTGATTATTTTTAAAAAATTTTCCTTCTTTTTAGAACATTGTAAATTTTGATTAAAAACACCTTTTTTCTATTTGTATCAGCGGAACTAGTAAATAACATAGACAATTTTTAGCACGTTTTTTGGTATGACACACATTAATTTGAAAAATCGTGCAAAAATAGAAATAATTATCGGATGTTAATGAAACTTTCAGGAACTATTCACAGATGATCGAAATTATTATAAATATGTTTTTTTTATGAAAGTCATGGTAGAAATATTTTTTTTAAATATTTATTACCCCCATAACTAATTTTATGAAAACGCTAGAAATTCGATCGCATCGGTTTTAGTGATTACAATAATTAAAAACACAGGGCTTTGAGGAATGCAAATCATGTTTTTTTTTGTTTTTTAATTGGATACGCAGTACCTGAAAATCAGCTCTGAATTGTAACATACAAAACTCAATAAAACAAAGATATTATATAATTTCAAATGCTTTTATTTGCTTTTAGTTGTTTTTATGAATATGGACAATATTTTCTGAAAGCAAAAAAATTTTTCGATGAAAATGAATTTTTAATACAATTATTTGTTATTTCATTAATTATAATAGATTTTACATTTAAGTTGTTAAAATATTATAAAATTAGTTAAAAGCCGCATCGGCTTTCATAAGTGTCCTTTTTTAGCGCGTTGTAAATTGTATCATTTTGACTAATCAGAAAATACCCAGTAATTAAGAAATGTAATTTTGTGCTTATAATCGAGCTGTAATTATAAAATACGGAAGACCAACCAGAATATAATTAAGTTGCGTTATTTGAGTTAAGCATTGTTCTCCGCTGTTAAGGCCTTTACTTTTGCGAAACACGTGTGGAGAAGTTAATTTGATTTTTCAATTTCAACTGAGAAGGGTACCTACAAGTATCAGTATCATCTTATGAAATTTATATGATCTTATTTTTATATTAATCTCAGTTACGACATTTCTCCATAAATGAAATATCAAAATTAATAATAAAATGATTGCAAATACAAATAACAGTAGTATGTAATAAATGTACATAAAATTATAGTATTTTATGTACAATTCTGATAAAATTTCATAAGAAAGGTACCTATAAATTAATTAGATACCTTTCTTAAGAAATATGAAATTTAATGTCACTCTTAACAGTTTTATTTTAATTTCTTTACAATATATTTCCCATAAAGCATCATAAACGTAAAGGTGAAAGCTAAGTAAAAAAAAAAAAAAAAAAAAAAATTAGACCGCTGAAAGTTTTCGTTAAAAATAACGGGGTAAATAATTTGTTCACGTAAATGTAAATTATTTCACTTTTCTCCTTCCGTAGAACAAATTAGCTTCATGGAATTCGTAAATATATCATTCATCACATGTCAAGAGACGCGAAAGTTTATGACCTGCTTTGTTTTATTTTCAAATTATATCTTTTTGCCACAAAAGCTAAGTTAAGTTTGGTTCAAAATATTTTAAATAAACATTATAATTTCGGATTTTCTTAAAATAAGTTTTGAAAAAATGATAATTGATATTTTAAAAAAATTCAAACTCAGATTTCCAGTTTTTTTTTTAAAATGGAAAAAAATAGTCAATTTTGCTGAGTCAAAAAAAACTAGATTTTTAACGAAAATTTCGGACGTGCTAGGAACGATTAAAAAATGAAAAAAATACCCCCAAAATACTTTGACCTTTTCTCTTAATAATAACAAACATTTAGACGATAAAATTTTGTTTTCGTCAAGTTTGGCGTCTTTATCATCATGCTATGCTCTTTTTTAGCGATCTCGTGGAGGTACCTAATTTAGTTGAAGCCATATAATTTTTCAGAATATTTAGATTTCCGAATTAATTAAACCATAGACGTTGATATGCCGCTAAACAAAATCAACCAATCATTAATCAGTCAAGTCTACCGTCTATAATACATAGCCTGCAGCTTGGGCTGTCTACAATATTCACAGGCCACGTCGATAAAACCATATATTTGTCACTTTGTCACTTCATCTTCTGTGAAAGGGGCAATCCAGCCATCAGTACTATATAGGAGATCATTAAATGAAACATAATATTTCAGTACCATTTTCTTTATTTCTAAGGAGATTTTCTATTTCTTAATATTTTGCTTATTTTATGAAAGGCTGAGTTACCGTTCGTATCTAATTTTTATTTTATGTGTCATATTATGAGTCGCCCGTTAATACACTTCAAAAAATCATTGTAATTCAACAAAAGAAAATTAACACTGATATTATAAACAGTGACGTATGCAAAATAATCCTGAAACAAGCCATACAATTTCGTACAATTAACACTGACAGTATAATTAAAAGTATTCAACTGATACATGCAGAAAAATCAGTAAAATATTTGATCTCTGCAAATTATTGAAACATTGAAGACGTATGCAAAATAATAGTGAAACAAGCCATATAATTGCGTACAAATGTTGTAGATTTCGGTATTAAATAACCCATAGCATTTGATATATATCTAAACAAAATCAACCAACCAACTCCAAGGAAAGACAAATCATTTGTCATATTCTCAAGGGGGTAGAAGTCACAACATGGACAAGAAAGAAATCCTTTTCAACTGGAATAATAGGTGACCCTAAACACTGTTCCATTAGTGAAAAGTCTATACATCTATCTCTCAGAGAAGAGACAAAACAGAATTGTACTCCGATCTAAGAAAGAAATGTTGCAACTATATAAAATAAATGTTTTTATTTCAGAGATTCCTGTAAAGATTTCATTTCACAGGAGAATATTAAATATGGTGAAGACAGGTTCGGAATCATCTTGGATTCTTCCTTACCTTTTGAAATGTCTGTGGTGCATTTCAAGTCGTCGAGGTCTAATCAATCATATATTTGCTCAAGAACAAACATAAAAATAAAATAAAGTTGTTTTTGATAACTCACGTAGAGTTTCCTTTCATGGCTTATTTGGAAACAAGGTTTTGTGTATCATTTTCACTGGAATCATATTTAAAATTCTTGAACAACTGTATCCAGAAAAATCATGAGACTTTTCCTCAGACCATGACCTCACTCACATACTCTTTTTACTAAATTTCATCCAACCCAACTTGAATACGTCACAATTTATGCATTGAACTAAGGCAATCTAATGAACTGAAAACTTGGGCTTCTAGTAGAAAAAAATATAGTGTAGATAAAATCAGAATTTTCAATTAATTTTAACATAGGCATGTTCTCCTTAAGCGGAAGTTTTGCTTTTTAAAGATATATACTTCTATATAAGCAAAATGGGTAGAATGTCAGTGTTTTGATCATGAAACCCAGGTTCGAATGTCATCTTGGTGGCTTTGTCCGTTCTTGATAATGTCGGCATGATGGTGACAGTGTGCGGTACCGTTTCATAGGAACGATAAACAAGATTACGATTGGCTTTAATTTATGATAGTGTGATTGTGCAATCCCGTAGTCATAAATAACGGCGAACTTATTGGCCTTTATCAACTGCTAGCCGCAAAAAATAATAAGCCTTTTCCAGGAATAGTAACTATGGCTTTCTCAGCACATACGCACATAAGCAATTTCTTAAGTATTTTTTTAATTATTTTTTAATTAGGTATATAGATTACTTTAAAGTAATAAACATATGTTGGATTACATATCTTTTTTTCATTCTAAGTGTCTCAATAATTTAAAGAAATAAAAATATGTCAGATTAAAAAAAATAAAAATCCAATAATTCTTTAGAAATTTATTTGTTGACACTTCGGATAAGAAACTGAGCAGCTGTGGCTTTCGAGAAAACCTGAACAAAGAATATGTGCTTTAAATGCAAACTGAAACATGTTTACTTATGGAGTTCTTCGTATCCTAGCGGTCAAGGGGTGTTGTCAAAGCACTGCGGATTAAACAGTGGTTTCTGATTGAAACGTATGTTCGGCAGCTGCCAGAGAGCGCATTTCCTTTAATAGGTTTTGTCGAATATGCAAGTTGGTACACCAAACAATATACTGTTTAAAATAAACGGACAGTCTTCTCAAATAATGGTATCGACTAAAAATAACACTTACACACACTGACACAAACACACACACAGTCATATATATATATATATATATATATATATATATATATATATATATATATATATATATATATATATATATATATATATATATATATATATATATATATATATATATATATATATATATATATATATATATATATATATATATATATATATATATATATATATATATATATATATATATACATATATATATATATATATATATATATATATATATATATATATATATATATACATATATATATATATATATATATATATATATATATATATATATATATATATATATATATATATATATATATATATATATATATATATATATATATATATATATATATATATATTTGTGTGTGTGTTTTCGATTAACCCAAGCCTTGACTGAGTTGAAAAAACCGTTTGGAAGTCTTCGATTGTTGTGAAGTAATCATAATTTTATCGTGACGGGGACTTTGAACATATTGCCCTTACTTAACTAAAGCTCACGCTAGATTATGCATTATCCACCGGAAGTTGTAACTAAATTTTGGCCAACAGAATTGCAGCATTAAGAACAGGTTTCTTTTTGTGGAGTGAAGACAGGCAAATGTTGGTTACATGATTAGTTATCTAGTGTCGTGGACGTGCATATACAGAAAACGAAAACGCAACCATGATATGCAAAAGAATTTACGAAAAGCGTGAAGGAAAATAACTGCTTATAAATCTCCAAGCTGAAATGCAATTCTTTTCAGAGAGCGGATGTTGTGACTGAATGCGCGTTGAAATATTCTTGTTCTTAAGATATTTATTAAATCTGTTGCAAATGAATGTAAAAAGCTCATGTAACAAAAAAGCAACAAAATGGATGAAAAAAATAAAATTAATTTTTTTTTCATTATTAATAGCCGTGTGAACGACGTAAACTCTAAATGCATTCCGCGGGGAGTAAATAAAGCCAAGTATATTAACTTTTTTATTCTTTACTCGATGATTTATCTTCGACTTGCGCCAAAATAGCCTCCAGCGAACCGGGAATTACACACTACCTGAACAAAATGGCTGACCTTAGGATAATAAAAAAAATATCTACTCTCCTAGTTTTGCCTGTAGTTGCTAACTTCTCGCAATTTTCTTCCATTTTTTACAATTTGCCAAACCTCACAACCGACTATTTCTCATAGTCTTGCTGTATATTCATTACATTTGTTCATATTCTCGTCATTTTTGGCATATTTCTCGTGTAACTTTTTTTGTCTTCTATTCTGGACTCAGTACAAAGTTTATGGATGTTTTAAAGCGATTAACAATATGAACGATTTATAGACATGTAAGTTTATAATTTGGTTGTTTTATGTTTTTATCTGACGTAACTTTTCTTCTTGCTTGGTGTCATTTTTTGTTAAGGAAGAAAACGACTGTCCGATTAATCCCATTCGTTCTGTTCATAGCCAGTCACAATGAATTGCGTTCACTCTCGTCACAGAGACCACAGTTAGAATTTGATTGGCACGGTAGAACAAGCAATTTCAGCTTTGATGAACACACCATTCGTCCTTCTTTCTGTCCATATGTCGGCCTGTTTTTTGTGCTTTCGTTGAGTTGCTTTAACTAAGCATGCGTGCGTAACTATCACAAATCAGTGCGCATGCGTGAACGTTTTCATAGGTAGGAGTAGACGTAGAAAATTCAGCGACTGGAGTGAGAGAAATAAACAACAGTATTAAAAAGGATAAGATGGTCTGTCATTTGTCCGCAGTAGTAGTGAGTTGGGGAATACGTTAAAAACTCATGGCTTTTAAAATTAATTAATGCTCGAAAACAGACAGCTACTTTTATCTTGTTGGAATATAAATAAGTTGATTAAAATATACCTGGAAATATAAGGAGATTTTGAATAATGTCAAAGTGTAATGGGAACTAGAAAAAAATCTATTTATCTCAGTCTTTTCCTTATCTCTCTAACTACTTTATCTATCTATCTATCTATCTATCTATCTATCTATCTATCTATCTATCTATCTATCTATCTCTGCTCATTTTCAGTCTATCTATCTATCTATCTATCTATCTATCTATCTATCTATCTATCTATCTATCTCTGCTCATTTTCAGTCTATCTATCTATCTATCTATCTATCTCTGCTCATTTTCAGTCTATCTATCTATCTATCTATCTATCTATCTATCTATCTATCTATCTATCTATCTATCTATGCTCATTTTCAATCTATCTATCTATCTATCTATCTATCTATCTATCTATGCTCATTTTCAGTCTATCTATCTATCTATCGATCTATCTCTGCTCATTCTTTATCTATCTATCTATCTATCTATCTATCTATCTATCTATCTATCTATGTCTGCTCATTTTCAATCTATCTATCTATCTATCTATCTATCTATCTATCTATCTATCTATGTCTGCTCATTTTCAATCTATCTATCTATCTATCTATCTATCTATCTATGTCTGCTCATTTTCAATCTATCTATCTATCTATCTCTGCTCATTCTCAGTCTATCTATCTATCTATGTCTGCTCATTTTCAATCTATCTATCTATCTATCTATCTATCTATCTATCTATCTATCTATCTATCTATCTATCTCTGCTCATTCTCAGTCTATCTATCTATCTATGTCTGCTCATTTTCAATCTATCTATCTATCTATCTATCTATCTATCTATCTATCTCTGCTCATTCTCAGTCTATCTATCTATCTATGTCTGCTCATTTTCAATCTATCTATCTATCTATCTATCTATCTATCTATCTATCTATCTATCTATCTATCTATCTATCTATCTATCTATGTCTGCTCATTTTCAATCTATCTATCTATCTATGTCTGCTCATTTTCAATCTATCTATCTATCTATCTATTTCTGCTCATTTTCAATCTATCTATCTATCTATCTATGTCTGCTCATTTTCAATCTATCTATCTATCTATCTATCTATGTCTGCTCATTTTCAATCTATCTATCTATCTATCTATGTCTGCTCATTTTCAATCTATCTATCTATCTATCTATCTATCTATCTATCTATCTATCTATCTATCTATGTCTGCTCATTTTCAATCTATCTATCTATCTGTGTCTGCTCATTTTCAATCTATCTATCTATCTATCTATCTATCTATCTATCTATCTATCTATCTATCTATCTATCTATGTCTGCTCATTTTCAATCTATCTATCTATCTATGTCTGCTCATTTTCAATCTATCTATCTATCTATCTATCTATCTATCTATCTATCTATCTATCTATCTATCTATCTATCTATCTCTATGTCTGCTCATTTTCAATCTATCTAACTATCTATCTATCTATCTATCTATCTATCTATCTATCTATCTATCTATCTATCTATCTATCTATCTCGGGAGCTGTCTAGACCTTACTCTCCAGCCTCGATAGAGCTCAAAAGCGTCTCCGATCCCTTGTCTGTGATGAATTCCTGTTTACCCTTCAACCTCTTTCCCGCAAGCGGAATGTGGCAAGCCTCTCGCATCTTTACCGTTACTATGCACATGGAAAGAGCGCAAATAAATTAGATTCCCTGGTCCTGCCGAGGAAAATCTTCACAGCAGGAATACGCCATGTCACGTGCAAAGCAGCAAACAAGCTACATTCCTCTGTATTCGGTGAGAAGTTCCACCCGATTAGCTTTTCCCTCCCGAACCACTGCCCCGTTGAACCGACTCCCAACCCAACAGGTTGTTTCCCCGATTCGCTACAGTCTTTAACTGTTCAAGGCTAAGGTTAACCATTATCTTCCACTCCTATGCACACAAATGGCCTCCGATCGTTACCATCTCTCTCTCTCTCTCTCTCTCTATATATATATATATATATATATATATATATATATATATATATATATATATATACATGATGTGTGTATCAAGAAAGGTATACCCATTTTGAAGCTTTCTCGAGGAATAATTCCAACAACCAACTTAAATAATGCATATAAAGATTATATATATTATCAGCCTTTTTCACCGCATGCTTTCAAATTGATGTCAGTTCTGATCCAAACATTGGTCATAAATTGCTGCTATGGAATCGAAGCAACAATCACCATTTCGATAGGTAATTCACCGCATTCATGTTCAATGGAAATTTTCCTTTCGCGATAGATAGATAGATAGATAGATAGATAGATAGATCTCTGTGTGTATGTTTGTGTGTATGTGTGCTTGTGTACCTTGTATTGTTTTAAATGTTTTCGTTTGGTTTGGAAAACGGATCGCTTAAAGAATTGTTTGTCTAAGAATTGGGTGCCGAGAGAAACAAAAACAAACAAAAAATAAATAAATAAAGAGAGTGATATTTTGTGGATTCTTCGAGTTCGTGGAATTCATAGAATTGTATCGGTACCAAAAAAAAAATCAGTGCGGGGCCTAAAGAAATATACAAAATTATTTTCTTGAGGTAATTAATTATTTTCTTCTTTGGGAAACCTAAAAAAAACCCTAATGATTGAAAACATCGCAAAAAAGGATCGTTGGTTATTAGAAAATGAAGCCTTTCATGCTATTCCAAATATTCTCCTTGCAAATGGAAACAGTTTTACAAGAGTTGTTTAATGAATTATTAAACTTGGATTTTTTTAATGGGGAAACCCCGGAGAATCGAACATCATGCTCTGTATTAAAGGTAAAATAGCACATTAATCCCGGGCCGAGTGGAAATTAAAATATATCTGAGAAGAAACTTTCAATAATATCAGATATTGATCAGTTAATCAATACAAGGAAATAATGTAATTACAAAAGATGTCACGTGAGTTAGCCCGGGTGATAACTCACAACTAATTTGTTCTTTTTTTTAATTTGATTAAAAGAAAATAAATCAGTTTTAATTTCTTTTGCGACAATGCACCATTTTATTTCACGTACTGTGTATGACAATAAACTACATCCGGCATCAAGACCTCTATCAGGAAGTTTTGAGGAGCACCTGGCCCCCAGTTAATTGTTAACTTGAGTAAAGAAAATTGTTAGCTCCCAGCTTCTAGCAAATAGTTAACCCCAATAACGGTATCAAAACACTATGAAAACATAAAAAAATACATTTCTTATAGTGAAAATAATAGCAACACATTTGGGAAAAAATTAACAGCAATACATGTAAAAGAAAAAAATATTACCAGCAATGCATTTGAATCTGGGCAAAAACCGTCTTTACAAAAATACCTCAATGAAACCGGATATAAAAACAGATTTATTACAAAGAATGCATATTCTATTCATACGAACCTATCCTAAAAATCTTCTCGGCATTAGATAACCCGTAAAGGTTTATATGCTGTAAAACAAAATAAAGCAAGCCAAACATTGTTTGTCTATATTTCTGAGATGAGGTATTATGTACAGTATTTACATTAGTCGGACTATTGTCCTCATCTTTGTCGCCATATTTGTCACAACGTTTCGGCCGTTGTACGCTCCGGCCTTCTTCAGGTAGTTGGAATTTCGAACTGAACCCTTTATTTCGATCACTGGGGTAGACTGTTCTAATTCCACGTGCTATGTTTCAGATGGAAAATTAGCAGGAGATAACTGATAACTGACATCCATCAAACATGGCACGTGGAACTAGAACAGTCTACCCCAGTGATCGAAATAAAGGGTTCAGTTCGAAATTCCAACCACCTGAAGAAGGCCGGAGCGTACAACGGCCGAAACGTTGTGACAAATATGGCGACAAAGATCAGGACAATAGTCCGACTAATGTAAATACCAAACATTGTTATTTCTCCTGCTGCCTTGACTGGAACAACTGGCTTACGACCACACCACGTTGAAACACCAAATATCGCACGATGACCAAAGATAAGAAACGTAGAACATGGCAACCTAGTTGGGGATACCATGTGGTGGAATCTTGAATGTCCGGCCTGTGCAATGTATATTGTCTCGAAACAGTTAATCGGTGAATTAAGTTCCAATCTCCGTTGGCTTCATTATATTCACCTATGCGCAAATGACTTCTAGAAAGTTATGAGTCCACCTTTTCTCTTCCCAACTATGGGTTAATTAGTAAGTCTTTTATCATTAGAAAATATCAATTAACCAATTATTACAGGCTAAACATATTTGAAGGCCTTCAATATAACGAATCAATCAATTGACTGAAATAGCTGGATGACCTCGAAGGGCTCAAACTTCCGGATGGAGGAAAACTTTGGAGATTTCTACAACAGTTTTTTTATGAATAGAGAACATCATCTTAAGGATGTAATTTTTAAAAATCAAGTGAATAAAAACTGTTGTCTTTTGTTCAAACAACATTGAAATATTATTTTTAATAGCAGTTAATTTGGTTGTTTTGTCAACCTTTTAAATGTGGGATGCATTTGAACTTGCTTCGGCGATGTCACGACAAAACGATCCACGGCCCTCGTATTCACGTGTTATGAATATATCTAACAAAAGTTGGTGATAGTTCTAGGCTGTATGTTCATAATGTTAGAATGACACGATCAAAGAAGCTTCGAAAAGAAAGGTTAAACAGAGCAGAAGAAAAAATTATTGAAAGAATTTTGTTGGGAGCAACATTTCATAAAATGAGCTTTTTTTAATATTCAGATGCGCGTGTGTGAGGGTCTGTTTGCTGCTGATTTTATTGTGTGTGTGTGTGTGTGTGTGTGTGTGTGTGTGTGTGAGGTGAATGGAGATAGGTTATCATTTGGAGGATGCCATTTTTTAAAATCTGAAGATAATTTTAAAACCACAAAAACTCTAGCCCTTTTTTTTTAAACAACAGTGAAATATTTTTAATACAAGTTGTCTTTTTGTCAACTTTTAAAATGTGGGATACTCTATACAATTTGTATTTGTTTCCACGTTGAATAAAACCCATTTGCTGGCATATCGTGAAACGTGAAGTTTACTACAGCTTAAATTTTCAACTACTGCCAAAACTTCTTTCGGCTTATTTCCACTGCCACTATCTATAATTCAAACGAAGGTTTGCAGTGTATACTTAATTTCAGATTCTACATGAATCAAATCATTTTCATTATTGGTGAATCATTGATGATTCTTGTCCAAGATCTCAGTATCTTCGGCAAATATCTATGGGATGTTATATACCCTGACATTATATCTAGAGGGAGACTGATTTTCCTTGGAGGGTGTTTTCGTCATGTGTTGTTACCTATTGAAACTATAGGGAGCAGAATAGAAATGTATGCTATGCTATTTACATAATATAAACTCCATGAAAATAGGCGTGCAAGAAACCATCACCGAGAAATTGAATATTTCATTGAGCTTGGGAATGGAATATTCGTAGCAGGTGTACAATTCCGATTCTGATGTCAGTGAGTTTCAAAGTCAGACTCTATTAAAGAGTTCTATAATGAATAACGCGTTCCTTCGATGTGACACTGGATGATTCTTTCTCAAACATGATATCGACTCCTAAAACTAGCGACAGTATCCATACTTAATGAAGAATTACTGGAGAAATGACAATGAAAATAATTGTTGATGCTGAAAAATGCTTATGTAATTAAAAAAGGAGGTAAAGAACGTGTGGGTATAGTCGTATAATTATTTTAACTCGCTGAAAAAAATCTAGAATGCTGCATCATAAATCTAAATTATGCTTTGGCGAAAATGATTTCTAAATTCCACGTAATGCAGAGCTGATTTATAATGAACAATAAAGATTAAAAAAATATATATATTTTGTTTCCGAGGCTTAAACTCCGCCCCAGTGAGTTTCAACTCCAATTATTATTTTCAAAGGCAATAAACAATTTATAAGTCTTAACTCATACAAACTTTAGATTATTTTTCAAGAAATTAATTTATTAGTTTTCACGGTAATTCCTATGTAACATGTCTCGTCGCCAATGGAGCAATCTTGGCTCAACAAGATTTTATGCCCTTTGTACTCCTTTATAAGTTTTATATTTTTAACTATTTCTTTTTATACCTGTTCTACTAGACATTTCCTTAAGCTCGTTAGGTGAATTATCGATTTTTTCTGTCGGCCTTGCATTCAGTGTGTTCTGAGAGTGACAAATCCTCCAAACTGTCTTTTCTCATTACTTACACAAAAAATTTCAGCTGTCGCATTCAGATTGTAAATAATGCCAACTTACCTTTCTTCATAGGCAGAGATCAGTTGAAATATAATTACCGTAATTACCAAATACATGCATTCGTAAACAGGCTATTTCTCAGGAACCCGTACTTTTTCATGGAGATGTGTTGTTTTAAGCAGCTCTTTCTAAAGCACATTAATTTATTGATCATCTTTGACGTAATGTGTTCCTTCAGTTAAGAGTTGTCGGTACCAATACGGGTGACCGCTTGAAAATACCAGCTACTAAGCTTGGATGAAAAAGAAAATGACACGGAATTGTAAGTCGGAGTGCCAATATCCAACCCCTGTTGGGTTCGGCATAGTCATTTACGCGGGCAAATATCCTAACAAGTGGTAAGAATCCTCCACTTCCCCAATCAGCTTTGAGGTAATTCGTAAGACTTTTTATCATTAAACTATTATTATCCTCATGTAATTCACTAGAAAAAAAGCATAGAATGTTGAAAAAAAAGACCCCAAACATCTAAATGTTTATGCTATTATTATGAGTGAAATATTTTATTTTATTAATTTTTTAATTCTTTTTTAATATGTTCGAAATTTTGGTTAAAAATCATGTTTTTTTTTTTTGCATCGGCAGTTACTAAGGTTGTTTTAGGACCCTTTTCTGGCAAAAACATACTGCTTGAAAATTCTTCCAAAAATCAAATAATTGGCTAATTTTAATGAAAATTTCAGAACTTATTCACAGATGAATTAAATAATTTTTTAAATATTTAAAAGAATACTTTGATAATTGTATTTTTGCATGTGTTATCACCCAATTAACTTCATGAAATTTTTAGAAATTACATTTTAATTGCTATTTTAGTTTTATCAGTTAAAAGCAGGAGTCCAGGGAGAATGTAAATCGTTTTTTTTTTAAAATGTTACTCATTTCCCAAATTTCTTCTCTGAATCGTAAAATTAAAAAAAAAATGGAAAAAATACTGCGACATTATTCAGTTAGAAAAGCTTTAATTGCTTTTATAAATAAAATTTATTAAGAACATTATTGTCTACGAAAAAACAAATCCTTTCCATGAAAATGTCTTTTTGCAAGAATTGTTTTCATGTTTTTAAACTTTTAATTACTATAGTTTATTGCAAAAATGTATACATAAGGTGTTTAGAATTCTGCATTGCTTTAAATGCGTTAGGTAATATTGTTAAGTGAAAAGCACATTTACTAATAAAAAATGAAAAAGTTAAATACAAATTATCATGAGCCAAAATGTTTAAAATAAGTTTTAATTTTGAACGTATCCATTTTGAAAGTATGGGTGAACATACAAGACATTATCAAAAAATAAGCGCGGTGACTATAGTAAATTTAAAAACAGAATTCCTCGAATTTCATTACGGAGTATACTTCCAAACGTTTTAAAGATTACTGTTTACTTAAAAATAATATAAAAAACGTGATCACGTCATTTTGTTAAATTCTGTTTTACGCGTAAAATCTCCATAGAACAACAATAAACCTGTCATAACCTTTTCGTCACTTGTTAACAGAAATCAGTCACGTAAAATATGACTACTGTCGGCTAAAAACACAGTTAATATTTTTCTTTTAAAAATCATCCCTGTGTTATTTTAAACGTAAAGTAAATATTATTTATTTCAAATCAGATTAATTATAATTTAAATCAGTTAATATTTCTGAAATAAACTTCCAGAAAAGTATATTTTATTTTCGGAAGATCGTTCTAATAAAGACAATTGCATTGCGATGAATGCAACTTAAAAGAACACTAATAAGCTATTTAACAAAAAAGAAAATCGATTCCAATCAATATAATTTCTGTTTGGAATACACCAGATCATATTGCTTATTGAAATAGTAAATGTAATACCTTAGCTTTCAATTAAAGCTAAAATTAAGGCTTCGAGAAAGCGTTTTAATAAAAAAAAAATCATTTTAAATCTTAAATATCGGGAATTAGTGGAGACCCCGATATTATTATCTCCCCACGTGAACAACATCTTAGAATCTAAAGATAGTTTCTGTTTTTAAATAACCTGCAAACATGGAAAACAAATCGTCAATCAAAACCATCAGGATGTTGGTGTTCATGGTTCTCAACCTCTTTCTATCCGTAGGGGCTCTGACTATGATATGTCTTTTTATCTTTCCCAATCCTTGTTCTTTTATTCATTTACACAAGTTAATTAAGTATGTTATTCGCTGATTTCCCCGATCTCTCCTGCTTCCAATATGTCCTGTTTGTGTCAGACGCTCCAAGCTCTCATTATTTGGAAAATCTATAGGCGCTCTTTTCGATTATACTTATAAGCCTTCTTTTTGCTTCTAGCTTTCTTAATACTTCCTCGTTTCTCGCATGTTCAGTGCGTGGTATTCTCAGTTTTCTTCTTAGAAACCCACTTCTAAAGTCTCTTCTTCATGTGTGGGGCGAAAGTCCAACATTCAATGCCACGTACAGGGATTGATAATAGGTACCAATTTCACGATTTTTCCTTGTTTTTTTAATACTTTCCTTAATTTTTGGAAGACAATTTCCCTATTCTAATATGAACGTTGAAGTAATGAATAATGGGCCATTGGGTCTTAAATTCACATCTAACCTCAAGTGGAATTCGCACATACACGATAATTACCCCTGGGGAAATGTCTGGATGCATGTCTTCTCCGCCAGCTATGAGTTAATTATGAGAACATATATCAGCAAAAATCATTATTATCTTTAAATATTTCTTAGAGTATAAAAATCTTCATACCTGTAAATAACCTGCAATAAGCCGTAAAAAAAATCAAAAATCATTCCTGATTAAGGGGTCACGAAATATAGTATTTTTCATCCGCAATTAAGCAAGCTTTTCGTCTCTTAACACACCCATGTGCGCGTGTTCACTGTAAATTTTAGGACATGTCGTCATATTGCGTGAAACAATGTCAGGTATTTACAGATGTAGTGCTCTGATTAAGCAACATTAAAATGTCTTAAGATTAGTCCCATAATTACGGTGACACAACGCAATTAATTAAATAAGCAGATAAATAAATTAAATAAGGATATAAATAAAATAATAAGATTATCGTTCTTTTTATGCACCGAGTCCGTTCGGAACGTGAGAGATCATGGCGCTCCACAACTTACATGTAGCTTTATGATGTGATAAATCGTTTAGCATCATTGTAGTTTCCGCGTGTCCTACACATATTGTTTCCCTTTCTCCCCCCCCATCCCCGTGTGTTTTACAATTTCCGATCATTCTTCAACAAGCATTAAATTTCTGTTTTCTTTTTTTTAGGTATCTTTGTAATTTCAATTTTCTTCACAAATTCTTCTTTATTTACATGTTCTCTCTATGGTATTCTCACTATCCATTTAAAGAATATCAAACACTTAAAATCCCATATGTAATAATTTTATTTCAAGAAAGCTTTAAAAATAGCTCTAAATCTTCAAGACAGACACACGCACACACATGCACACGCACCCCCATATATATATATATATATATATATATATATATATATATATATATATCAGCAAGTTTTCATTTAGATATGGTTTATTGAATAAGTTAGACACCTTTTGTCTATTTTCAATAGGATCGTCTTATATTCACGGAAAATCAACTTAGAAATCCTTATTAAGTGAAGAGAGAAAATAACCCTGTTGTTACATATTCATTTATTCCGAGTGCTTTTGACATAAGCACAACGTTATCATCAGGGTAATGTTTTGTTTTCTGGGACAAAATTGTTGTGATCATCTTAAAGGTAAATATTTTAGCAGCGAAGGAAATAACGCTAAGTTTTAGATTTCAAGATGTAAACCTTTTGGCAGGTAACTAAGTTTGAAATGTCTAAACTTTTTTAAACATATAGATATATATGAAATAAAATGTCCATATGTTTTAAACTAATATATATATATATATATATATATATATATATATATATATATATATATATATATATATGTTTCATTAAAAAGCAACAGATAAGATACTACGGTTAAGTTTTTTATTTAATTTTTCTTGTGTTCGAAAAAGAACTTTCTTTTTGGACACAGTGTGTGTAGAAATTGTCCAAATATTCTATAATTCCGCTATGCTATGCTATGCTATGCTATGCTATGCTATATATATATATATATATATATATATATATATATATATACAGGCATTGGAAGACACATGCGTATCCATAAAAGTTGAGCACATCTTTATTTTACTAAGCCCCCATTTGTAGTCCGCAACGACGGAGCCCACTATATAGAGAGGCGAAACGGTCTATCTGTGGATGACTATATATATATATATATATATATATATATATATATATATATATCATAACAAGTCAATATTCCTTTATTAGTTTCTAACGAAATTGACTTGTTTGTAAACTTTCACAGCTTCTGGGATGCAACATTTTTATAACAAAGTTCACCCTATTATAATTACTAAATAAGAGGTACAGTTTATGAGGATATGTGGTGAAGGAATCGGTTAACCATAGACATGAACATGTTATGACTGTACTCATTATCGTCGCATTATCTTCTTTGCAGTCAGTTCCACTAAGAAGCGATTCGTGCGAAGAAGCTATTCGACTGGAATTTACAACACACTAATGGTGTCTTTGAGGGATAAAGGTGTTTCGGTTCAATATGCGTGACTTGGGAGGTCTTAGCTGTGAAAGATTGACCTAGTCAAAGGGCTCTAATGTTCGTCTGAATACTTTCCATGGAAATAGCGATAGGGTAGATCTTTCGATATTGCTATGCTTCTTTAGATTTTTCGCATAACATTTTTTGCTATTGAATTGAATAACCTATATATTAGCGAAATAAAAACATCGTTTATTTTCTGACATCTCTCAAATATTGTATATTATTTTCCTGACCTCTGCTGAGATTTTTATTATCTCTCTCTCGCCAATTGCTAAGATAACCACCAAACACGCTCCTTAAAATCACTGAAGCGCATATTTACCCGAAAAAGTCCTGAACAAAGTAAAAGTATGATAATGACCATGTCTATGATATTCTTCTCCTTTGCTCTTAACCACTTCTTTGAGGCGTGCTGCGCTCGGCCAACCGGCGCGTGTTTGCTGACTGATAGTGAATTGTCTGCCTTTTCAGGCAGAAACGATCTCGTTAGTCTTGTTAAAAGTTGCTTCGTTTGTGCCTTGGTTAATTAGTGTCGCTCTCTCTAATGTCCGGCCTGTTACTCTCAACGGGGTAGCGTCTAGGACAGATGGACGATGCAGGCAGAATTGTTAAGGGAAAGCAAAGTAGAACGCACGGTAGTAAGATTTTTTTTTTTTAATCTGTAACATGAACTTACGTGTACTTTCTTATTGGCGTTGCAAGGTTTCCAACTGCCTGGTTGACGATGTTGCGATTTCTATTAGAACATTGCTCGAAATTTCAGTCTTTTCTCACTTTTTCCCCTCCCTATCTTAAATCGTCTCCCTTTATAAAATATTTATCTATCTATGTATCTATCAGTCTATCTATCTATCTATCTATGACGTCACACATTATGAAATGGACAAAGTCCGACAATTGTTTGTTTACATTTGATACGCCATGAGCTGATATGAATCTACGTGAGAGATTCATGGAAGATTGAAGTTTAAATACAGTAACTTCGACCTTGCTAACCGAACGATCCTCTGTGGCCAAATCGGTAAAGGCACGTCAAGCTAAATGACGGTTCCGTATAGGATACAGGTTCGAATCCTGTCGGAGGACGAATATTTTCTGTGAAAATTTCTCGGACATTCAGGCCGGTAAACGTTGTTTAATACTGTTTATTATAAACAGAGCATTTACTTAAATATTTGTATCTATAAAAAGGATGTGTAAACATAAAAATGTCTTATGACTATCTATCTAATCTAATAAAAAAAAATCAATTTGTTCACTATATAAATTTAAGACTGCTAACCTTATCCTCAAAATAACAACAATCCAACTAAGTCAAAATTACAACGAACGTACATTATCTATGACTTCAAATGCCTCTTAAGGAACTGTGTTCTGGATCAAAGCGAACTCTTAAATAAGTACATCGGTCACACAACTACATGCCTATACCGACGCCTTACGGTACAAGAATCTGATCAGAGCTTTATTAGAACCCATTTAAACACACACAAACAAACCTACCAGACTCCATTCGAAACATATTAGTAGAAAAAACAAACATAATAATCTCATCCATTTTTTTGTAAAATAAAAGAAAAAATTAAATATAATAGAAGCCTTAATAATGAAAAAAGAAAAGACCAACTCTTAACAATATCAACTACGAGCTAGGCCACAATGTGCTAACCTTGTTCGTAAAATAAAACATCTCTATAACAAACTAAAAACATACACCTATCGCACACACTCAATTAAACTGAAAAAATAAAATCATCCTCGATAAGGGCTAAAAGAATAGCTGAAATTACTATAGTCATAGTCGGTGGACCTAATAGTACACCAGCCAGATTATTGCAGAGAAAATGGAACTATCTTCCGCGTGAAGACTTCGATAAAAAATCATAGACCTGGATGGCTTTTTACACAACCCAAACCTATATCCGTCTTTTGATTATCTACCTTACCTATCTATTAATTCGTTAAATAAGAATTAAAATCGATAGAGAATAACAAAATCATTATTGATATATCATTAAAATAGCCAACCAACCAATTAACCAACCAACGAAAGCAATATTATCGGCCCCGACCTGTCATCTCAACTTCAATCACTTCCCCCCTACCGTGACGTCACTTCCTGGTGTCTTCACAACAAATATGTTCAAAACAGTTGTTTCAATTAGCTTTCCTTATTGTTCTCTCGAGAGCATGAATTTAAGCGTACGGCATGAATGATAAATGGGATTCATCGTTTCAGACTTGAAATACCTAAATGTCGCCATTATTTCTATACTAACAGGTTCTTTTTTTGTGTGTATTTCTCGTTTGTGAAAATCTCTTCCGATTTCTCGCTTCCCTATTATTTGCGATCTTCAAAGATGTAATTGTAATATGAAAGGCTATACTCTTTTGTACTGAAATCGGTCCTTTTCTTGTCCTGTCCCTTTACTGACGTCTTCTCAAATTCTTTCACTCTCAGTAACCTCTTTTGTCTTTGTGGAACTATTTACTTGCTTTGCGGGGTAATGTTTAAAAAAAGTAAAAAAAGATCCCCCAAAAGTTGCCAGCCACCAAATGCTTATAGATTCAGGCAAAAAACATGTTTCCATTTTGATTCATGTACAAGCCAGTGTAATGTCAACGATCGATCTGTTTTTATTTTTCTTCTGCATTTCTTGTATTGAACATTCAATAAATCTGAAAGATTCTATCTATCTATCTATCTATCTATCTATCTATCTATCTATCTATCTATCTATCTCAGTCTGTTCATGTCTGTCTATTTATCTGGAGTTTTTATCAGCATGATAAGAAGGAGTTTTCCGAGCTGCAGTACCTTTGTAACAACCATTAGACTAATTTTCTGCACTGTTCTTAGATTGGCGCACATACACTTTGAAATGTTCCTATTAGAGCTTCCGGTGCGAAGGTCAAACAGTGCAGCATACTGTTTACAAATTTCTAGCGCAGTGTATCGCATCACGGTGCATTTTTCTCACAGACAGTCCTCAACTAAACTTACTATACTGCGCAGTCGACAAAATCAAAAAAAAAAAACGCTATAGATATGAAAAGTAACGACACTTTGCCCTACTTAGATGTTCTCGATAACTGTCGGGATGCTACTTTTGATACTAGTATGTTTTGATCGCTCTCATAAAAAAAAATCACGAATTTGTTTGTGAGGGCCTTAGATAAGTCACGGACGCCTACATCAAGTGCCTTAAGGAGGTAGCTCTTCCCTTGGTCAAGAGGATGACTGCAGGAAAACCCTATATCTGACAAAGATGAAATGAAGGCATTGATTATGGCAGCATGCACCAACTTAAACAACGAGAGCGTTAAGAAAAAGATGCAGGAGATTCCGAAGTCCTGTGGAGGCCGTGGTCGAAACCAATTGCGACCTTATTGAATAAATTTACTCTTTAGTATTTCAAGATATTTTTGTGTTACTTTGGTAGACATATCTGTTTAAATGCGATGTCAGTGTTATTTGCATTTTTGCGTAATGTCGATGGCAATTTGTCAATTTTACCCTAACTATCCTGAAACTTATGTAGAGATGGTAATTATTTATTTTTGTACAAGATGCAGTGGATTATTAACATATTCTTTCGAGCATCTAATGATTTAGGTCTGATCATCAACATGAATAACGGGACATGTCCACCAGGCTATACGTAGCCACACCCCAGCTATTGTTCCCTCTGTTTTTTGTTGATGGAAATTTCTTAAAACCGTTTTCTCTTTCACCTATCTTGGTTTAATTGTATCTAAAAGATGTTAAAATGGACAAAGAAATTGAGCGCTGGCTTGAAAAGGCTAGATCTGCCTTCGGTCATCTTTATTCCTATCTTTGGAATAAATCTAATATTTCGTTAAAGGAGAACATTGATGTCATACTAATGAAATCCCTACTTTATGCTATAGAATCGGGGACTCTATACCGACAAAACACAAATCAACTTGATAGTTTCCATATACGTTGTTTAAATACCATCCGCAACAGAAAACAGGGGGATCAAATGAGAAACCGTGAAGTTCTGACTGATTGCATCATGACATGTATTGAAGCCATCCTAATGAAAATCGATGTCAGTGAGCAGAACATGAACGATAGCAGACTTCCAAAAAACTCATTTCTGGCCAGATTCTATCGAGTATCTAAATTGGAAGACTACACTGACGTCTCAAAAAAAAAACTCAAAGACGATACAGCATCCTTTTTTCTTCCTAAAGTATCAGAGCAAAGGAGCTGGCGCCAGTTTTGCGACTCATCTATCCAAAGCTTTGCGTGTGTCCGACATGGACATGGGGATCAACTGCGTGCAAATATTAAAGAAAGATGGCATACAACATGATGCTCCTCTCAACGATATCCTTACCTGACACTATAAAGCGTTGCATACTTTAAAGCAAACCTTGGTCTCTACTCGCAGAAACACCTAGAACAGATCCTTAACGAATCGGGTGAAATGCCTCAAGCAATGTTCATTTCTGTAAATGTTTGCAGAACAACTGCAGGCATTGGAAGACACATGCGTATCCATAAAAGTTGAGCACCTTTTTATTTTACTAAGCACTCATTTACCGTCCGCAACGACGGGCCCACTATATAGAGAGAGAGGCGAAACGGTTTATCTGTGATGACTATCTATCTATCTATCTATCTATCTATCTATCTATATATATATATATATATATATATATATATATATATATATATATAAGACCTGTAGAAAAATGCAGTGGATTTTAGTGATATCACTAAAAAAAACAATACTGTTCTATCACCGACTCAAATAATATTTGTCTCATTTTTGTGCATTTTGTCGCGCCAAGATTTGAATTTCTAGATTCGTATAAATTAACCAATCATGGACCTCATATGAAACGCGCTGTAGTCATTGAATACAAAAAAAAAAAACAATTATTATCATCTGCTACGAAAATTTGTAGTATAATTTCAGATAATTATCAAAAATATTTCTTCAAAATAGTTATCTAAAAACTGAGAAAATATTTATTAAACAATAAACTCTGAGGTTAGTAAAATCTAACTTTTACATTTCTAGAGGCTATATTTTTCGTATTAACTGTTTTAACCTAGAAAGGTTTAGTGAATAAGAAATAACCAAATCGGAGGTTGGAAATGAAATAGTTGTCTTTATAACATCAACAAAATACAACACTCGCCAGCGGCGTGAAATAGGTAAACTACTGGTAGTGGTGGACTATTAGATATCATATTATCCCCACTTACAATAGTGTCTAATGTATTTATGAGGATTGTGACATACCATTAATGTTCATAGGTAAGGTTTATAACAATAAATATTGTGATGTTAAGATATTAATTTTTTTTTTTTCAGTTAAATTTTGATTAGGGTCGTTCGTTGTTATACAAGGTTAAATTTTCAAACCTTAATATCA
>CAHIKZ030000364.1:1865000-1872500 GCA_903632075.3 Acanthosepion pharaonis | reverse complement strand
AGATGGAATTATTTATTTGTCAGAGAATTATTCATTTATATTTGATATTCTTTTAGTTGTATATGTGATCATTTTTATTTGCAATTTTCTCAAGTGGTTTCGTTTTAATGCAGTACCCAGCGAACTACCTACTATAAATATTTACTATTAACTATTAAACACCGGAACTGTTCTGTGAATTATATGCTATTGTATATAACCCGTTTTGATGTGAGATATTTGACGAGTCAATAATATACTTTACATTCCAAAAACTAAGCAAAGTGATAATAAACTAATCAAAATGATGATAAACTAAAAAAAAATTAAAAAACGTTAGAAACAAAGGAAAAAGAATTAGAAGTTCTCTGTAGATTCTGGTATATGACTGTGAAATCTGGAAGATCTCACCACAATTGAAGAGAAAACTGGAGTCAACAGAAATTTTGTTCTACAGAAAGATAATGCGAATTTCACGGATGTAGTGAGTAATCAACGATTGAATCTTAAAGGAAATAGTAACAAAAAATACTTATCCTCAAAATCAAAAAGAGATTGCTGAATTTTCTTGGACACACAATGATGAAAGAAAGCATGGAACTTATCCCTGGCAGAGCATATCGCGAGGAAGTATAACTTGCATTGTTTAGATTATTTCGGACTGCTATACTCATCTTCATTGCCATATTCACAACGTTTCGGCCGTTGTACGCTCCGGCATTCTTCAGGTGATTGGAATTTCGAACCGAACCCTTTATTTTGTCCACCGGCGAAGATTGTTCTAGTTCAACGTGCCATGCCTCTTCCGGTTCGAATTTCCAATCACCTGAAGAAGGCTGGAGCCTACAACGGCTGAAAAGTTGTGAATATGGCAATGAATACGAGGATAACGGTCTGAATAATGTAAACAATGCAAGTAACCCAGGATAAATACATATAGTCGTTTCAGATATAGACATATATTAATATAAACAATTTCCTCTATTTACCATCATCAGAAGCAATGAAACCTGATCTAACTGAAAAAATGACTATGATATTTGAATTCAGCGCTGTGAAATTATTTAATAATAGCTATGATATCTCTTGCAACAGTTATAATATTTGTTTTTTTTTTATGCCAATGTAACTGTCCCACTATCGGAAGGAAAAATTAAATCGCAAGGAGAATGTGATAAGAATTATTTAATATTATATATATTCTGACAATTGTCCTCATGTTTGTTTTCTTCACAACGTTTCGGCCGTTGTGCTCTTCGACATTTCCCAGTTGTATATCGATGTAGATGAAATTCTAAGGGCAAAACAAAGTAAAGGTTGTGATAACAACAACAAAGATAGGCGTATTAAACCAAATATAAATAATGTAGATAATGGTAAAGTCATAGCGTTACATTTATTAAGGAACTGTTCCCTCCGTCACCCAGGGTAAAATACATATAGTCGTTTCTTGTCATGGCAGAAGGCTTAGTGGTCTCAATATCGAAGTCTGTAATTTTAACTACTGTGTAGGGCCACCCATGGCGGTAAGGTCGTCGATGAAAGAACAGATTGAAAGTAAGCAAGACCTGAAAACACGAACGGCGGAAGAGGTAAAGAATTAGACGATCTCAACTGTTGAACCGGCAGAAGAAGGCAGCACCAGTCAGTCTTGCGTAACCTGTGCGGACCTTGACAGACCCATCATCCGACAGTCCAAAGAAACCAGATTTGTCTGTTTCAACCTTCTTTGAACCACGAGAGAGGTACATCTGGCTTCGGGCTGCATCGTCGCACAGTGTTGTCCACCAAAATCAAATTCACATGAATAGCCTTGCCAGACTCTCTCTGATTCACAGCCATCCCCGCCAACGCAATCAAGTGAGAGAAAGGCAATAGGCGGAGAGGATGACGTTTCCCGCTCCTGGGAAGCGAGCGGGTGCCGACAACAACAACAACAACAAATGACTCCTTTTCCCAGAAAAAAAACAAAACAAGAATTAACTTTTACAAATCTACAGTATCCGTTCATATGCAGTATTAACTGAGTGACTTGTTCGATTCCATCTTAATTATTAGAAGAACTGATCATTATTCGGGGAAAACGGGCAAATAGTCCTTTCAGAAAATTACCCCTCTCTGCTTACAGTAAATATTTACTTAAATTATCTTAGCCTGTCATCATCGTGAAACACAGAAGACTCAGTTAAATGAAAACAATTGTCTGTGAGATATAGGCAGTCACTATACATCTACAATCTTGTCACCCCTACATATATATGTGATGTTATCAAGGACAGAATGACGCAAGAAAGATACAAGAATATCCATCAGTTGAAGGACGCCGTTCGGAGAGCCTTTGCGACAATCGACAGAATACAGTTTCATAAAATATCACAAAGGGCATGGTACATCATCATATTGTGCGACGAAAAAGATGGCTGTTCATACAGACCTTCTCATTTGTGAAAGTGAATAAACTGAATCCAGTACATGTACTTGTATTATTGTATTACTTGTTCTTCTATTGTTCCCATTATTTTTTGTAGAGGTGGGTATTGGAAAAACTTCCATCCACCGTGTACATTAAACCCCTAAAGGTTCTTTCTTAATAGTCGCCAGATTAATGCAGTGGGATCTAACCCTTATAAGGCTGGGAAAATTATATAGAAATAAAGTAAAAAAATGGGGAAATAAAACAAGAGTTAGATCCCTAATTATTATATATTTTAACATTATGATACTTCTTGAAACATTTCAGGAACAAAACGAAGCTGCGTGGTCTTTGTCCCAATTTGTCACTATTTTTCGCATCTTTTCACTTCTAAGAGTACACATTACAGTTAACAGCCAGTTCTCAGAGGCACAAGTGATTAACGCTGACGTCACCCTGCTTATCTGCTTAATCTTCTTTCTCTTTTACATAACAGATCTGCTTCAAAGTATACACCAATCATTTATGAATATTTTTTGCAGATGATACACACACACACATATATATATATATATATATATATATATATATATATATATATATATATATATATATATATATATATATACACACACAAGTGGAAATAAATATTCGTACACATGAAAAATTGTATTTTATAAATGTAAAAAGCCTTAACTAAAACAAATTTTGATACATTTTATGTGTAAAGATATATTTTATTAAAAATTAGTAATAAACTTAATTAATCTTTATTGTAACAGAAATTAATGCATTTTTTTCATTTTAACTGATGAGAAAAGTATTCGTACTAAACATAAAAAGCATATATACTTAATTTAATACTTTGTGGAATATCATTTATTGAGTTCAACAGCTACCAGTCTATTCCTGTACGTCTCATCTAATGATTTGCACACATTGAGTGGTAATTTGTCCCATTCTTCTTGGCATATTGTCTTCAAATTCTTGATATTAGTTGGTGCTCTTTTCCCAATTTGAATTTTTAAATATCGCCATAAATTCTCGATTGGGTTCAAGTCTGTGGACTGACTTGGCCATTGCAAGACATCAAAGTCACTTTCAGCTAACCATTTCCTTCTAGCGGTATGCTTAGCATCATTATCCAGTTGGAACACTCAATCAGGACGTAGCCGAAATCTTTCTGGTAGCTTTCGACATTCATCTTGCCATCTATTATTGATATTCTGCCAACACCTTTTGCAGAAAAACAGCCCCAGATCATGATACTGCCACCACCAAACTATACAGTTGGCAACGTGTTCTTTGGTTGAGTAGGCGTCACCGTCCTTCCTCCACACATGATTTCAATAATTATGACCAAACGCATATTTTAGTTTCATCTGTCCATAGTACTTTTTTCCAAAACGAATATTCTTTATCCTTATGCTCTCTAACGAATTTTAGCCAAGCATCTCTGTGTCGTTTCAAGAGGAGTGGAGTCTTCCTTGGGATGCGTGATTTCAGACTGTTTTTTTTTTGTAGTTCATTACTTATTGTACGCTTGATTAATTTAATCCCTAATGCACGCAGATGTTCCTGCAACTTTTCTCGTGTAACCTGTGGATTTTGTTGGATCTGGCGTCCTAATATCCTTGCTGATCTTAGAGAAATCTTCCTCGGAGCACTTGTTCGTCTTTGGTTTTCGACGCTGTTACAAGTTTTAAACCTTGCAATGAACGAAGCAATTGTAGTAAAAGGAATATTCGTCCTGTAACTGTTCCTATCTTTCCAAAGAGAAAAAAATGTGTTGTTTTGTGAAATAGTCAATTCTTTACCTTTAGGCATTATTAAAACATTCTCGTAAGACTAGAAATTGCAGAATGCTCTGATAATGGCTAATAGCGTTAACTATAATTACTGATAACATTACTGGAACATTCTAGAATATACTTTTTTCATAATTAATTAATTATTTTATTGTAATAATTGTTTTGTACGAATACTTTTTTCACCAGTTAGAATTTTAAAAAAATGCATTAATTTCTGTTACAATAAGAATTAATTAAGTTTATTATTATTTTTTAGTAGTATGTGTATTTATACATAAAATGTGCCGAGATTTGTTTTATTTAAGGCTTTTACATTTTTAAAAATACGATTTTTCAAATGTACGAATATTTATTTCACCCAACTGTATATATATATATATATATATATATATATATATATATATATATATATATATATATATCGATTCTTTCATCGAATTCGACGTATGAGGCCAAAGTGGATCAGTTCCTATGAAAACTGGACGGCCGACGCCAGCACACGATTTGATTATATCGGTGTAGGATTTGTGCAGAACCAACCACACTTTTGAAGTGCCGAACACAGATTTGGGCACTACGTGCCACAGGGTCCCCAAACGATCCTCCGCAGGTTTTGAATTCAGAGTTGTCTTTCTCCTAGACCAGTTGCCATCCAAGGCTAAAGAATCCAGTCTGTCCGGCTATTTACCCATAGCTGGAGGGAGAAAAAGAGGATTCATACCTTTCCCAAGGGTATTAGCACGTATTCGAATTCGGCTCTCCGATTCCTCAATCCAAACCGCTATCCATTACTACGCCGCCTATATATCGAGAGGTACCTCTACAAAACTCTAAAATAACAGTTTGGCAGCGGATTTCTCCTATGATCTAGCATTACCAGCTCAGAAGGAAAAACTGACTGGTCACAATTATTACTGATACACTGTCACTGGCGAGCTGACCCTGAAATTTCACTTATCGCGATGAACGGGAGCTCTCTCACGGAGTCCGTGAGCGCTTATTGCGAATTAAACTCAATTCAAACCTCAAGGGGAACTCGTAAAAAAGATCCCTTGTTAAAGATGCTGAAAAAATTATCGCTCCGCTGTATTTGACACGTCCTCATATTTTCTACGTTTACAAAAACTAGATCGGGCTGAAAAGGGAATACTGCTGTCATATATGGGCAAGAGGAAACCCGTTTTCATTTTCCCATCTCGATACTGTCCAAAGTCTACACACGTCCTTGTGAATGATGAACTATTTTCCAACCTCTTTCCCACAGACGTACCATCACAAGCTTCTCGCTGTTCTATTGCTATTTCTACGGACAGTGTTCTGGTAAACTAAATTCCTTAGTTCCACCAGTTCTAAACTTCACCGCTATGACTCTCCATGCAACACATGTTTTAGTGAACCATTTATGTCATGTAAGTTCAAATCGAGTATTTTCTCACCAACTGTTGATTTGAGGTATCGACTCTCAAGGTGAAGTTTCACCGAACATTACAATCTTAACCTGTCCAAGTTTAGAGTCAACCATTATCTTCCCCACATATATCTATAAACTGTTCCTCTTAATTTGCAAACCTCTACCTTAAGTAGTCTTTAGGCCTTTCTACATGGTGACAATCATTGTAAAAAATCTAAGATTACGTTAAGCCTATCACAATAGTATTATCAATCTCTGGTTAACTGTCAGCCTTATTTCTTCTTCTGCTAACATTTTAAAGACATATAACCCTAGGAAGACAGGAGTGTCACTACTACGCAAGGGGCTACAGGGAGTTTAAGTACGGGAAACGACTAGACACTGAGGGTAAGGAAAGGCTGAAAGAAGCACGGAGGAGGATAAAAAAAAGAACGGGAATCAAGGCAACAGAACATACCAATTGACATTAGATTTATTTTTTAAAGATTATAGTTAACATGGAAGCAATTAAGAGGAAGGGAGTTCCACTGTTGGGAAGTGCGAGAGAAGAAGATGTTGGAGTAGAAGAGGCGGTTACATTTAACTGTTTCGTTTTAAATACGATTAGTTTATTCCCATGAATGTATGTGCGGTGGAGTGTTGAAAGTGAAATCAGCAGGACGAATTCCAGTCCCCACGTTTCTTAATACATTTTATATTGCAGTAATACTATTATGGAATCCATTCCTCAATTTCTTCTTCCTACAACTATTAAATAGCAGTGTGTATTTTCTCTCTATGTTTGTGCAACATGCACATTAGTAGAACGAATACAAAACCGTGAAGATGACAACGCGGAAGTCTTCTCTATATTTACCAAAATTAATAGAAAACCGACATAATAAACAAATACAATTTGTGGAGATATAGGATCGTCAGGTATGTGGAATCTTGAAATAGGAGTTATATCAACTTAATTATGCTTGTCAATCTTATTTACTTAGTCTTATTTTCAAGTCAGTATTAAACTAGAATTAAAGTAGAGCTTTTAAAACTGATTTATATATCGGTTTATACAGTACAAGGAAGAGGTGTGTGTTCTACATGTTTAATAAAATGCACCATATATATATATATATATATATATATATATATATATATATATATATATATAGAAAACTCACAAATATACCGAAAAAAAAATCTGAATATACAATTATGCAGTTTTAATGTATATTCAGATTTTTGTTTTTTCGCATATTTTTATTCATATTGTCAATCTATATCCATATTTTGCTTACACACACACACACACACATTGTTCATGCTATATATATATATATATATATATATATATATATATATATATATATCCTGGAAATGCATAAAATGTGTCTTTTAAATAGAATCTGTAGAGCGAAACACGACCACCTATATTTTGAGGAACACGTTATTTTTCTTCTAGCCTTAATGGTAAGTTTTTATAGGGAGGTCAAATTAGCAGCTGATTTAAGAGATGATCTGCAATCTGCTTTTACGTGCCACAAGAAAGGGCTGGCTAATTTTAACACCTGCAAAACAAAACCATTCTCTTTTAATCCTTTTAGAGAACTTTTTTTTTTTTACTTCAATCAACGTGGCTGATGCTATCCTCTACGGGAGTGTTTCATTTCCCTTTCTCCAGCTAACGTTTTCTGCACAATGGAAAGATTACATTGAATCTCTTTCTGGCTTTGTTGCTAAGAAATTGGGTTCACTGTCGTGATAGACAATGTTTTTTACACTTCTTTATTCGCGCTGCATTGAATATTGCTGTCCCATCTAAGCCGGTGCGCCTGCTCCCTATTTAGAGATTCTTGATAATATCGAAAGAACAATGTGCAATGCTATCGGTTCTGACCTGGTAT
>CAHIKZ030000364.1:1810000-1860000 GCA_903632075.3 Acanthosepion pharaonis | reverse complement strand
AAAAAACACGAACGAGACATATTTTTTATGAAAACAAAAGAGACACTTTACAAACAATACATCAAATGCGTTGGTTGCCCACCGTATCGAGACTGACCGCAAATTAGTTATAAAAAAAAAAAGCTACAAAGATCAAAGGCAAAAATAATTCACTACGATGAAAATGTGATCTCAAGGTCATCCACAGTATATTTGCGCCCGGACTTTTAAAATATTTCACCATTACTAGGAGAAGTTAAAACTGTGCAATATTTACTAACGACAGTGATGGAAAAAAAAAGTCTCGAAATGAAATCGGCTAAGATTAATAAAAAAAGAAAAAAGAAAATTAAGCTAAAAATTTGCAGCACCCCTCGTTTGGGTGTATGCGTAGTCGCACCAAAATAATAATAATAATAATAATAATAAAATCTTGGTCTGATGAAGTTCTAAAGAAGGGAACGTGTCACAAGAAAACTTCCACTTTGTCAGACATTTCCCTGATATATATATATATATATATATATATATATATATATATATATATATATATATATATATAAATAAAGTCTTAAACACTAATATTCCATGGTCATATATTTATTCCATTGGAATCGTAAATACGATCCAATTCATCAGACCTACAAATTCAAAAAGAAAACAGAAAAAAACCAACTCCGGCAATAATGGGTATTTATATATTTTGCATATACTGTATATTGCATATTTTGCATATAATGTATATATAATGGGTATTTATATATTTTGCATATGTATGTATATTTTCCACTAATACTATCTATCTATCTATCTATATATATATATATATATATATATATATATGACAAAAACACAAAATGTTGGTGAAACAAAGAGACGATATGCCACAAATCCTAAAAATACAAGAAAAATCTTAGTCAAGAAACAAATTCCAAAGTAGGAAAGAAGAAAACCCCTAAAAGTAAACACTTTCGTAAGCCTTAAAAAGCTCAGCGCCTCGTATATCCAAACAGAGATCAAAAAGCTTCACAGCTTCAACCCTCTAAAAAGTACATCTCGAGATGCTATAAGATTTATTTTTCTCTATATATACATCTCTATATATTTTACATTACATATTTACATATTTCGACTATCGCCCTTCATACACGGGAAAACGTATTAAAGAAAATGTGTCCACAGGCAAAATTCGAACAAGTGTACCCGATTTGCATGAGAAGCCATCGTTTCAGCAGACGCACTTTAGACGTTTGGCTACACGGAGCTTCACATGGGAAGTGCGTTCTATTTGTCTTAAACTAATCAAATGATAGCCCATAATGCAAATAACGTTCAGAAATGGAAGCCACAAATCTCATCGTTCAATCGAGAGCGAGCAGTTTTAGTTTCATTTTGATTTGGCGTATTTTGCTCCTGTAGTCGGCTTAAGAGATTTTTGCTTTTTACACTTGGATTAAATTTTGCTTATATAATTGAATTGAGCAATTTTTTTTTATTTTATTTCCTATAGTATTTCATTTTTAATGTTTTTCATTTGAAAAAAAAATTGTAGAAAATATAACTGAGGAAACAGTCTTGTTACTTGTAAGTTTATTTCAAATATTTCACTTAAAGTTAATTTGTTATTCTTCTCTCTGAGATTTTATTTCATTTATTCTTCTATGTTAGATTTTCATTCAACTTTGTTTATTTTTGTGTAATCAGTATTTCAGTTTTTAAAAATAAAATAAAATATTTTGTTGAATTTTTATCATATACTTATATCGAAATCTAATATTTAACTTTAATTAATTTAAAGAAATTGTTTTCCAGCCTTTCTTCTTACAAATGTTAAAAGTCTCCTTCAAGAAAACTAAGACTTCTTTCATTCTGCCTTCACTTAAAAATGCTATTATTTTTTTTACATAAAGTTAATTTAATATTTTTCTCCGTGATATTATTATTCATAAAAAAATATTGATGTTGAAATCTAACTTAATATGAGTAATTTGCTTTGTTTCTCTACAAATATTTTAAAATTATGTTAAATTCTAGTTTAATTTATTATTAAAACCATGGAAAATGAGCAAATATAATATTTTATACTACAAAATTAATGAAATATAATTTATTAAGGATGTTGGTACGCAAAAATATTATAATCTTCAAGAACTCTGGAAACCACTCTGGTCCGTCTAACTACCATCTCCTACCACTCCCCGACAGTCTTCGAGGTTTTAATCAATGTCGAAGTAGTTAAGCATCTCATCTCCCACGATCTGCTCTCTGGCAAACAATATATATACCAACCTCTTGATGGTAACGGTGTATCTCGAGCTATTGTTCTAGATCTATCGAAGGCGTGTGGCAAGGTTTAGAATAGTGGCCTTCCAATTAAGCTTCAGGGATACGGTATTACAGGACGATTATTTGATTTAATACAATCATTCCTGTCTATCGGTGGATTTAAGATTATCCCTAACAGGTTCTATTCAGTTCTTCCATACCAAAGCTGGTATTCCTCAAGTTTCTATACTTGGTCCTACACTGCTTCTGAACTTCATCAATGATCTTCCTGACGTAATCAGTTCTCAATTCGGCATCTACGCAGACGAAACTACCATTTACTCCTGTCTCAATAGCAAATCCGGCATTGCTGACAAAATTAACCTGGCCGTTGTTTTCAAAAACGATCTCCAATCAATGATTGAGTGGAGCAGGAAATGTCTTGTTAACTTTAATGCAACAAAAACGAAATTGCTGTTACAGTGTAACCCGGATATAAGAGAGTTGTCGGGACCGGAGAAGAAGTCTCTTATATCCCGGTTTCTCTTATATCCGGGTTTGGTCTATTTTATATACATTAACACAGGCTCTTATTTGGGACCAGAGAAAATCTCTCTTATATCCGGGTCTCTTATATCCGGGTTACACTGTATTTACTCACTATAGAGAAACTTTCCTGTCTCCTATCAGCATGGCCGATGCTCAACATGAGAACGACTCACCGCGCCTTCTTAGTCTCACGTTCTCAACTGATTTGAAGTGCAACAACTGCATGTAATCAATTAAGCTTCAGGGATACGGTATTACAGGACGATTATTTGATTTAATACAATCATTCCTGTCTATCGGTGGATTTAAGATTATCCTGAACGGGTTCTATTCCAGTTCCTTCCATACCAAAGCTGGTATTCCTCAAGTTTCTATACTTGGTCCTACACTGCTTCTGAACTTCATCAATGATCTTCCTGACGTAATCAGTTCTCAATTCGGCATCTACGCACAAGGAAAGTTGGTTCTCTGTGTCTCGCCAGAAGGTTTATCTCGTCTGCGCTCATCCTGCACATCTACAAATCTACCATTCGTCTATGGAATATCGTTGCAATATATGGTCTGGTGCCCCCGCTGTTCATCTAGAGCCTCTCAACAAAGTCCAAAGACGGATATACAATGTGATCGATCCTGACTTGTGGTCTCAATTTCAGTCACATTCTCACCGACGTAATTGTGGCTTCCTTCTGTAATTTCTATATTGATTTCTGCGCTCTGAGGTGCTATTTTCACAGGTGACCCAACTGCATCAATTTAAGCGCGCTACTAGACTGACATCTCGGTCCCACACTTTTATTGTCGAGTTAGTTAAATGTAACCGTCACTTCTACACCAACAGCTTCTGTCGCACTTCCCGACAGTGGAACTCCCTTCCTCTTACTTGCTTCCTTGATAACTATAATCTTCAAAAACTTAAATGTAATATCAATCAACATCTTCTGCTGCCTTGATTCCCGTTCTCGTTTTTCTCCCTCTCCGTTCTTCTTTTTATCCTTTCATCAACCCACTCTATATCAAGTCTTTACCATTACTTACTCTCTCTCTGTAGCTCCTTGCGTACTAGTGGCACTCCCGCCTTGATTGGGGTGAATTGCTTAAATATATAATTAAAGTCAATGAATTTAATCCAATATTTTTAGATATTTAAACAAGGTGTAGGAATCACATAATCTTAAATTTGTTTCTATGTGATTTTTTCTGGGTATTTCTCTAATCATAAATGATTATATTTATGACAACATAAATTCGCATAAAATAGCAGTTTTACTTATAATCAATAAAATAAATAGAATAAGCTATTTTGATGTTTAAGTTATTTCAGCTCATATATTTGTTCCAGAATCCATACATTCGATATGATTTTTGTTCCATTAAGATAAATTTTAATGAAGTTAATTATTTCAAAGTTTAAGATTCAAACAACATTTTGTACACCCTTGTTAACAGGGTGGGGGTGATAGAGTCTAAGATCTGTCATATTATATAGTGATTGTAATAAGACTTATGTAAGGAATAAATATGCAAAGATAAAGAAAAAGGATTAAGTTTTCGAGGCAAATTAACTATGATATTAATCGCTGCTTCTTAATTTGAATCTCTTAAGCCGACTACAGCAGAGATTATCGCAAAGCCAAACCGAAATTCAAAATCTTTGCTCCCGGTGGAATCACGATATTTGAGATAGGCCTCTAGTTCTGGTTTGCACTACGACTTCAGTCGGACTATGATGTTACTGAAGTAAAGGACGCTATACTTAATCTGATAGATTTGTTAATACCTGAATTTTGATATTGGTTTTTCTATTTGATATTTTGATTGGTATTTTAGTTGGCTATATTTTGAAAAGATTTCTTTTAGTTACGCTTTTGTATCCTTGATTTTATCGTAAAACACAACTACATGATAACTCTAAATAGAAAGTATTTTGTTTAACCAAAATATATTTAGAAAATATGAATTTGAAAGAAAAATAACCAAGACTGATGACTTTAATTATGTCGTCAGAAAATCAAGGAATATGAAAATCAGCTTAAATATCAGGATGCCGGAATAATGTTTTCCTATTCCACAGAAATCCTATCGCTTCGAAATCCAAGAAAAAAACACAAGAAAAAAAAACAAACTAAGACTGAAGTCAGAGATACAAACAATAACTAAAGTAGATATTTGGAGTAATGGTTTTGATTACCCACTAGCTTTTTTTTCTTCTTATTGGAAAAGTAATTAAGAAAAAATAAATCTTCGAAGACATGAAATCTTCCTGGGGAGATAATTATAAAAATCTGTCTTGACAAAAATCTTCTCAATTTTATGGAAACTCTTTGAAATTATTCTGGTTTCTTCAGGAAATAACCGATTACGGATCTACACAGTCTCCTTTGTTTTGTTTTCAGTGGATATTGCCATGAGTTGTTCGGGGAAAGGTGATATTTCCCACTTCCTTCTGCAGAATTTTCAGTTGTATATTATATTCAAATATGAGTTCTACATTTCAACGAGAGAAGGTATGGTCTGCCGACGAGTTAACCAATGCTTGAGTACTTATTAGGTAAAGGTTCCACTAGGAGAAGTCGGCAATTTAAAAGAATGTCTCTGAGTACAAGTACACCTAGCATGAAATCTCTGTAACTTTTCTTCAGATTTAAATAGTATTAAAATATCACCTTGTCCAGGTCAGAAGTTAAGATTTAGTTTATTATTAAAAATAGTAACATTTTTTAGATAGCGGATTTTCTTGCTCCAGTTGACCACATCATAAAACTGAAATGAAGCCGAAACAAAATAATTCAATGGCTAAAGAAAAACGTTTCGAAAGTACTTTCAACGGTAATGTTAATTTTAATATCTGATGTGGACCGAAAGATGGGGACCCGGAAGGAAAACACGGATTAGAGGTAAGAAAGATATATTAAACAAAAGGTTACAAAGATAGTGTTAGCGGAGCTTACTATGTGCTAGTGTCCAATATTGGTAGTCGTACGCGGCTGATACTACGGTATTAGAATTTATTTATTTATTTATTTATAAAATTATATTTATAAAATTATTTATTTATAAAATTATATTTATAAAATTATTATTTTTTTTTTTCTCACTAGAGTGTTATGTTGCATACTTTATATAGTCCTGGAAGAGTCCATATTGTAGGTATGTTATGGTCTCACAATAATATCAGACATTTATTTAAAAAGAAAATATGTCGCGTTCAATGATCAAACTGTTGACGACTGTGTCTATTGAAATTTGTAGAATATTTCTCTTAAAAAAATTTTCTGTTAAACAACTTTCTTAGATCCACTAACTGTTATCACTCTTTCTAGTATACATGGGGTTTGCTTCATGACATTTTGTTTAAAGTAGTGTGGTAAGCCGACATATTATACCATTAGTTGTGCTATCCATTTCAGTTGTTGCTGCTGTAGCAAGTGATGTGTTTTAGTTATATAGTAAATTCTTTGTCTTTCTGTTGAGTCAGTCTGCAAGATCTGATGAATGCCAGTCTTCTTTAAACTATATGTTATGATGTTAATTTGGGGTTAATAAAGACAAACGCCAAATAACATGTAACAATAAAATGGGGTTTATTCGGTTGGTAAGTTGGTACAGATATCGCCTGAGTAGTCTATAACTAACTCAGCCCAGAACTTCTTCGACACTGTCTTTTGACATGCCACGAGTTAACGTCCTTGTTTGTAGACGAGTTCATCTTCAAGAGGGGTGGTAGGTTCCTACACAACACTATACAGGGTAGGTTCCTACACAACACTATACAGGTTTCAGTCGCCTGTAGCCATTTTTATTGACTGATATGAGAAAATTGATTTATATCACTGATAGATTAGACATATCAGAACGAGTTCCGATATGAATGTTTCCCGCTATCTCTAAGAAAATGATGGGAAAAAACAGCAGACTATGCAGAGAAAAATTCAGAGTAAAACTAACAGCCGATTTGCGAACTTGGTTTGCCAATTTTGCGCTCATAACCTTTACACTAACTCCTATCTCTGACAATGACTGCAAATCGACGAGATGCCCCCTGTCGGTAAATTGTGACAAAATAAATAGAAAGGAAAAATATAAGCTATTTGTCTTCTTAACAATGCAGGAGAAAGTAATAAACATTGACATAGACACAGTTAACAGAAAGCAGAATTAAAAAAAAAAGAAGACGCGACAACAAAAGAATACAATATGTCTTGCTGTAACATCAGAATTTGGCAAAATCTCTGCAAATTCCCCTCAGCTCTGTCAACACGTCGACACAATTTTCCACAGGCCTTAACTCTCTAAGGGATTACTTGCCGACTACAAGTTATCAACAGTCTTTTCTATCATGTCTTGAAAGGTACGCTTTTGCGAGCAATGCGTCTTTCTCTCGTTTTACACGTTGAATGATCAAAATTAATACAAGCCATTTTTCTTGTTAATCAGATGTCATAGAGCGTGAGAGTTTCGTCCTTTCTTTTGAAATCTTGTGTAATCTTTTAATTGTGTTGGTATGCACTTGTCTCTTCCTGTAAAAAAGATAGCAGAGATCTCATACTTTACCCCATATACTTATTTATTGAGCGATATCAAATATATATATTTCTTCTGTGAATTATACGAGCAGCAGCAAGTAGAATGTTAAAGTGGTCGTGCGCTGACGAATTACTAAGTCTATATGCAAACGATGCATAAATACCTGAGAAACTAGATTATGATATTGAAATATCGAAACATGAACTAAGTATTAACTTCGTTTAGAAAACAATGAGATTTGTATATATTGTCGAATTCATTGCAATTAGAAAACACATATTTCCCCGTAAATAATGATTCTTCGACGCGTGCCATCTTATTAAAAAGAAGAGAGAAAGTGCAATCGTTTTGGTTGAAATGAGAGTGACAACCGCGCAAAAAAGAGAATGTTTAACATCGAAAAACATAAGGAAAATTAATTCATTTTAATAATATGTGGATATATCCAAACTTTGCCTGAAGAAGGTCGAAAGAACCAAAACACAAAATTGCGAAATTATGGAAAATAAAACATAATACATGCTTCGTTTTTTAAAATCCATATTACAACCAAAAACGTTTGCGGTTTCTCTCTTCTTTTTAATGGATACACTTTTCTTTCTATAACCTCTTCCATATATATATATATATATATATATATATATATATATATATATATATATATATATATAACCCGGATATAAGTGAGTTGTCAGGACCGGAGAAGAAATCTCTTATATCCGGGTTTGGTCTATTTTGTTTACATTAACACAGGCTCTAATTTGGGACCAGGGAAAATCTCTCTTATATCCGGGTTTCTCTTATATCCGGGTCTCTTATATCCGGGTTAAACTGTATATATATATATATATATATATATGTGTGTGTGTGTGTAAATATAAATAACGAACAGTAAGATATATAATCCGGTGTTCTTATAGATATTTTTATTTTTACAAAATAGTGCTCAATGTAAATTTACAGAGCATTAATATTATAAATTAACTGATTTAAAATATGTTTCTTTCGCTACACAGTAATAAACATCTGTCAAAAATGGAAGCTAAAAGCTTCAAATTTAATTCTGTATTTAAATTAAAAAATTTAGTTCCATTTCAAACTCAAGCGAATTTTGTAGTAACTTATTTTTTAAATTTACTGAGTTTTAAAGCCACAGAAATATCATAATTCACCGTTTCCAAGGATACAGAAAAATCCAATCATTTAGACAAGGTGTGGTAGCGTGTTCATTGTTATTAATTATTTTTGTATCAGTTATTAGTTACCCATATATATATATATATATATATATGTATATAAATAAAAAGAAAGAACAGTAAGATATAAAATCCGGTGTTCTTATAGATATTTTATTTTTACAAAATAGTGCTCAATGTAAATTTACAGAGCATTAATATTATAAATTAATTGATTTAAAATATGGTTATTTTCGCTACACAGTTCCAACCATGTTTTCAAAAATAGAAGCTAAAACCCCTAATTTTATTTTTTGCAAATAAAATAAAAAATTCTTTTCATCTTCAAGCAAAAATCCAAATTCAAGCTTCAATTTTGAAACATGGTTGGAACTGTAGCAAAATAACCATATTTTTAAATCAATTAATTATAATATATATATATATATATATATATATATATATATATATATATATATATTCCGTGCTTTTAGGCAGCAGATGATCTTTAAGGAAAAATAACGTTAAAAAGACAAATATTTCATATTGATTAATGTTAATGAGCAACTTTTCCAAGTAATGAATTATCTTTCTCAGACAAGAGGGAAATTTCTTCAGAAATTGTCCGATGTTCATTTCGGTATTCAAGTATAACTTGGATCATATTACCTCTACGTTTCATTAAGATTAATCGACACAGACAGACTTTCGTATTTCATTGCATTTACCATAAACCCACACAGACACATACTTAACCACACATATCTATCTATCTATCTATCTATCTATCTATCTATCTATCTACACACACACGCATATATATATATATATATATATATATATATATATATATATATATATATGAAATTGTATTACAAAGAGGAAACTTTTTTTTGACGCGTTTAGTCCTTCAGAAGGACTAAAGAAGGGCTGCTAGTAATTTTAGAAGTGTTTTATATATATATATATATATATATATATATATATATATATATTGTCGACTTAATTTAGAGTCTTTATTTCTTTTTCTGTCCATCATCTTTGTTAGTAGGTATCCCACAATGTGATATTAGAAAAGCTGCCAGGTTTAGTGAAATGTTTAAGGGCCTGGGCGCATTTTTACTGTGGAAGATCGTGCGATCAATGCACTCTCTAAATATATGTATCGTAGTGAATTATTTTCTCCTTTGAATAGAATAGGATTGTTTATGTCAAATTATTGTCAGTCACCTTACGGTGGGAAAACACCTCATTAGACTTATTATTTTGTCAAATGTCTCTTTTGTGTTCACATAGTAATTTATTTAGATTCCTTGATGTTTATCCCATTTATTTTGTGAATATTAGTACAGGTGATCGAGTAAACTCATCCTTCAGGTTTTAGGTTATTATTTTCTTTAGCATTGACTAAGTCTTTTATTGTAGTAGTAACACATTTTATGTTGAGTTTAGACCGATTATTTTCGATTGTAGATGTCATAAAATTAGATGATAGGATAATATATTTTTTAATTCATTGAGTTTTTCAGGAGGGGTGATTTCTGTGATTTAAAATATTTATGGGCTTTTGTTTCACATTTAATATAAAATAATTTGGTTAATGGCGAATTTTGAAAGTGTTTTCAGCGTATATCTCATCTTCGTGTATACAATCCGGGCTACATATTCTTAGTGCTCTTAAATAAAAAAAACAATGTTTATGCCTGATTTATTTTGTTTTATGATGAGAATAGGTATTTATTAGGTCGTTTTATTTTTGTTTTCTGACACACACACACACACACACACATATATATATATATATATATATATATATATATATATATATATATATATAATATATGTGTGTACCCCAAAACAGAAAAAGACACACATTCCTATATGACAGTTCTTTCTCTTTAATATTTTTTCCTCCATTTCGTCTTAATGGTTTTATCGTCTTGCTTGGGGTGAAATTTGACAAAGAATATCTAAAAGAAAGTATTCTAATATTTATTTATCCATATTTATAAATAGATGCTTTAAAATATTCTAGTTTTATAATTGATTCCGATATATTTCGTTCTGGGGTAATCAAGGGACTAGTGTATCAAACAGATATATTTCGCTAATAGTCTATTAATGGTAATCCAAATATTAGAATATAAGACTCAGTGTTCTTTTAAAGTGGGCCTTCTATTGCAGGAAATATAATATATATGTGTGTGTGTGTGTACTACATAAATGTTGGTCACACTTATGTTTGTTTCCGGGTATTTTTTACTCTTTTGTTTCGTTTGTGATGGCATGTTTTGTTAATAAAAGGAGACGGAAAATATGATGCAAAAACAGGAAAGCTTACTTGACATCGAAAACAGTTACACTTCTGAAATTCTTTGAACAAAACACGTCCAATTCGCATCTCTCTCTCTCTCTCTCTCATTCTCTCTCTCTCTCTCTCTCTATCCATCTCTATATATATATCTATCTTGTTAATGACCATATTTTTATGTTCTTTGAACTGATGATTAGTACTTTTTTTCTAGCTTCCCTTGCATTTCACACTCTGGGTTTGCCATGAATATGGTGTCATCTTTTATTATTAAGACCGTGCACACCAATAAAAATCCCGGTAAAACCTTTTGCTCTCTTATGATCGTCTCGCTGTTCAGGTGAAATAAATCCGGTAAGAAACCTATCCTTGTTTCATGCAATATTCTATTTTTTGGTTAACTTGCTCAGTTCCTTTTCTCTCGCTATGTCGAAAAAAGGACAACTCCAAATACTTCATGGAGTAATGTCAATGTTTCATTTCACTATATGTGACATTAAACCACACATTTTCGGAGGATATTTTCTGTTAGGATTCAGATCTTAGTTTCTTAAAAAAAAACGTAAAATATCATCACATGATATAATACTTAGCCTATATAGTCTATGTTAACAAATAAATATGACAATTTAATTAATAACAGCAAGCATTGTAAAAACATTATTTGACACGATTCTATAGAGATGCGTAATAAATTAAATTAATTCTCTGTACATTTGCCTATTCATGATATAATAAAATGAGTTTAAAATTTGCGAATATTTATAACCGTAAATATAATACAAATCTATATACCCTGGTTTTCATCCTGATCAGATAATCATAATTTGCCTATTCATGATATAATAAAATGAGTTTAAAATTCGCGAATATTTATAACAGTAAATACAATACAAATCTATAAACCCTAATTCATCCTAACCAGATAATCATACTTGTATGTCTGTCATACCCTCCCAAAATGTCTACCCATAAAAAATGCGTGTTAATGGGTCTTTGTGTTTTTATTTTGTATTTAGGTAAATTAGACCTAAAATGAAGTGCGTTATTGAATTAAGGAAGCTTTCCTTTTGTGACGTCTGGTAGGACCGGATACAACCAACACGAAACCCACCAATCCAGTCAATGGCCTTGAATCATAATCACTGAAGCAAAGGTCAAGATTGACGACCGGGAATCACATATTGTCCCTAACCCACATTGCCCGCCTGTTGTTCAAAGCCACATACCGAGGTTGCTTGATAGTCGACCCGGTAAATTAGACCCCAAAATATCAAACGAACTTCAAATCAGAAGTCCTTTGAATAATGTGGAAGAATTGTAGAGAAGCCAACAAGGGAAATGATTAAATTTGATGTGACGACTGCGAAACGATGTTTACAAAGAAAGAAGAATAAAGGCGAAAATGTTTCCCGCCGCAGTAAGTGGTTAGGCTGGAGTTTTCTTAATTACATTGTTCTTTCTTTTTGTTGCTTGATGTTCAAGTTATGGAGCTTTCACTCTTCATTCAGGTCAATTTATTCTGGAATAGAGGAAAAAACAAACAAACAACAATACTTCCCCCAAAAAGCGAGAAGACAACTAGAAAATTATAATGAATAAAGATAAAATAAAATAACACTCAAAATAATTAATAATCAACAAAAAATTCAAGTGATATATATTTCTCTGTATCTACATGTGTGGTGTTGTGAAAATGAATGCGTATGTATATGTACATGCTTGTATTCGTATGTGCCCGTAATTTTCTGCGCGTTTGTACGTCTTTAATTTTGTTTTAGATCATTTCATCCCAAGGAAGGCAATAAGGCCACTAAGACACAAACAGTTACTGAATGTGAAAGAATAAGTAAAAGAAAAAAGAACAATTATTATGGAGCGAGAAAATAAAAGAAGAATGAAGAAGAAAGTAGATAAGGAATGACATTGTATTTAAATTTTTAAAGATGCAATTTAACTGGAAAGCGGAAAGCTGGATGAGATCTCCATAAGCCGGAAGTGTGAGAAAATAAACACTTGCAAAGAAATTAGGGTTACAGCTAACCTATTCAACTGTAAAATAACGACACCTTATGTGAAAATTTCTGCATATCGTTGGGTATACTTCTTTGTTTGCTTACATGCGTCTTTTACTCTATCGACTAAAAAGTGTTTATTAATACATACAAAAATCAGAATACAAAAATCTGGGGTCTGTAAAATTAAGTAAAAACGCACTACTATATATCAAATTGTAAACTTATATATATATATATATATTAAACATATTTATATCACTATAAATCTTGTATACATGAATGAATAAAATATGTTCTTCTTCCATAATCCATGTCCCTTCAGATCTGTATGATCGTGCTCGCTTATCATTTGTAGCTTTTAGCAAGGTTTTTTTTTAAACATTACCTCACACTCTCTCTTCTGTCATCCATTTGCACAAATTCATTAATTTGGTTAATGTCTTCTTCTGTCTCCCTTGACTTTCAAATGCCTCGTGAATATCACTTTCTCCAAGCCCTCTTTCCTCATTATGCGTCATATACATTTCAAAGGTCGCATTCTAATTCTAACATAACGGTCCTTACATAATAAATGTATATACTAGTCCGAACTCTCGGCATGATGACGTATTCTTTTTAAAAAAATGGAAAATGTGACGCATTAGAGAAAAAAAAGACTTCCAACAGCAAAACGAACTATTAAGAAACACGAAAAGTTTCTAAGAAACAGAGAAATGGATTCTGAAACTGTTTGTAATATCAACCCTTCAGTATGGCACAGAAGTGGTTCGGCATAAGCCCGCTTAAACTGACGAGGACTGGTCACGTAAACAACAAATAACTTTTAAGTTTGAAACAAACAGGAAGGATATTTAGAATAAAAAGGAGACATTTGAATTTATTTGGAGATATGTGAGGAGAGAGGGCTTGGAGAATTTGACAATTCCTATAGAATGCATGTGAGACAAAAGAAAAAATAAAAAGGCGGTAACCTTGGTAATGAAATTGCGTAAACGGATAGAAGAACAAGAAACCTTACTGAGAACGTCAAAGAATAGCAAGTTGCAGAAACCCATTATCGCCCACGCTTTGAATGGACACGACACAGGGAAGAAAAGAACATTAAATATTGGAAACGTTTAAAATCAGTAAGCACTGTAAATATGAAAATAAAACTAAAAAAAAACAAAAAAAAATGTTACTCTGTATGCGTACGCGTAAGAAAGAGAGACAGATACAGAGAGGGAGAAAGAGAGGGAGAGAGATACAGAGACAGAGAGGGAGAGAGAGAGATAGAGACAGAGAGGGAGAAAGAGAGAGAGACAGAGAGGGATATAGAGAGGGAGAGCGAGAGAGAGAGAGAGAGAGAGAGAGAGAGAGATTAATTCACATCAGGTATGTTCACGGTTAGAAAATTTTAAAGCGCGAAAACTTCACAGTATAAATATATTAGATTTTAGATTTCGGAATGAAAAAAGGCCAACAGAACTCAAAATTGAAAAGTACACAGTTGTGGGTGGGTACGCCTGAAAAATGGTCGGGAAGCCTCTGATACTTCTACTGGGCAAATTCAAAGAATTGTTATAAATTGCAACTACGATAATTGTATCCATGACTAAATGAGAGCGATAACGCATAATATCAGTTATAAGAAAACCAAGTTTTAATTACTAAATTAATTAAATTAAAATGCATAACACCAGTGATTATGTAATTTTGCAACATTTTTAAATTGCTTTAAATACGTTGATCAATAAAATTAAGACTTTACATAATGTTTCATTTTTATCCTTTTACGGAGAACATTTCTGGCAATGAACATTCCTCGTAGTATATTTTTCTCATGATAAACTTTCCTCGCGCTGAACTTGTGTGTGTGTGTGTTTGTGTGTGTGTGTGTAGTGTGTGTGTGTATGCGTGTGTTCGTACGCGCGTGCGCACGTGTGTGTTTACGATTATAATTGCGCAGGAGGTAAATGCTTATAATAATTAACAAATATCTGTGTTACTGATTACGTTTGCTTGCAATCGTGATCTGATGATAAATGCCCTTAATTTCTCCCCAGACTCTACTCTTACCTCATCTGGAGTATCCCTGCCTAAGTTCCCAATTAGAACTGATTCTCTGCTGAGTGATCTGCATTTTAACCCCTTCCATGTTCTCTGCTATCCTCTCTAACCTTGATTCCCACAAAGCATCTGAACCTGATAGTATCCCCGTAATTGTAATTAAGGATTATGCTGCCGAACTGGCTACTATTCTCTCTAGAATATATAACAATTGCCCGCAGAATGTCACCGTCTGTTGTTCCAGTTTTTTAAGAATTCTGATGACCCGCTGACCCATCCAACTATTGGCCTTTTTGCCTACTACCTCTTTTTGGCAAACTCCGAGAAGCCATAATCAATGCTGAATTGTTTCATTACCTCTCATCGCAGAGCTGTTTCTCAGACAAGCAATACGGTTTTCGTTTCTCCAGATCAACTGATATTATAACGATAATAGCGGGAAGAGTCTATCGTGATCTAGATAAAAACTGTGAAGACCAGGCTGTAGTTTTGGATATCTCGTAAGCTTTTGACAGGGTCTGGCATTCATGTCTGCCCACAAGCTGAAAATTTACGGTATCAATTCCTATCGGTTTACGGTATCAGTACATATCAATTTTGAGCTGGTATATACCTTCCTATCAGTTCGGGAAATGAACGTTATCCTGAACGGCCACTCGTCTACATCGGTTCGTACTAACGCGTGTGTCCTTCAGGGCTCTTTCCTTGATCCTATGTTGTTTTTAATCTTCACTAACGACTGCCCGATGACACTCGCTCTCATCTTGGCATCTACGCTGACGATACTACCATTTATTCCTGCCTCGAAGGTAAGGAGGATCAGTCTGACAAAGCCAAACTGACAGCTAATGTACAAAGCGACATCAAGACCGGTTTCAAGATGGTTTGTCAGTTGCCTCCAAAATTAAACTTCTCTTTATTAAGCATCTGAGAATCCTTTCTCTCCCTTCCATCAGCATGCCTGATGCTATCTATCAGGAAAATGACTCATTACGCTTTCTCAGTTCAATGCTAGATGACATGAAATGGAAAAAAAAAACTATATTGAATCCATCGCTAAATCAGCTGCAAAGAAAGTTAGTTCACTGTGTCAGGCGAGACAAGTTTTTCTTTCCGGAATCTATCTTGCATATCCATTCGTCCATGCTTAGAATATTATTGACTTATATGGTCCAGTGGCCTTTCACTTTACTTGCATTTCCTTGAAAAGATCCAAAGAATCAGCAATATTATTGGTCCTGATCTGGCGGCTCACTTTCAGTCATTTACCCACCGCCATATAGTTGCCTCTAATTGTTCGAATGAGCTCTGGACTGTATGAATTTAAACGCAATACTAGACAGGCGGCGAGATCGCATCAATTTACAGTTGAGGAAGTTAGAATTTAGCCATAACTTCTACGCTGACAGTGTATTTTCTCGCACTTCTCGCTTGTGGAAGGCCCTTCGTGCTTTCCAACCAACATTAATCTGCAAAAATTTAAATGCAATTCCAATCGCTATCTACTTTCTACTGAATGCTATTTTCTCTTGCTATTAATTCCTATTTTTCTGTCACTAATTACTCCACACCCTGTAAAACCTTGCGTGTTAGGGGCTGTACTGCCTTGCTTGAGGTCACACTGATTGAAAAAATTATTTCAACAATATCACTTTTGTAAACTGCATATATAATACAAATAGTCTTTCAACAGCAAAAACATATCTCTCTATATTTCTGAGATGAGCTATTATGTACACTTTTTACATTATTCGGACTATTATCCTCCACTCTGTCGCCATGTTTATTACAACGTTTCGGCTATTGTACACTCCGACCTTCTTCAGTTGGTTGGAATGTCGAACTGAAAACTTTATTTCGATCAATGGGGTAGACTGTTCTAGTTTCACGTGCCATGTCTAATAGATGTCAGTTATCAATTATACCCCGTTAATTACCCTCACCAAGTTCTCCGCCGCCTTAACTAGGTACTGGACTCACACTTTTTTGTTCCAAAAGAGTGTGAGTTCAATACCTGCTTAACTGAGTAGTGATTTCGATCCTCACTGGGTGCCCATACTTTCGGCCTTGTGCCATACATAAGCTACACTTAGAACATCATTATATTTCATCATCGTATTTTTACATACAATGTTTCTTTTAATGTTTCAATTAAAGGAACGCGATAACGTCACGGCGTTAGTGAGAATGAGAGATAATGGGAAACCATTTGTAACGAGAAATCACAATAACGTAATAGGTTTATAAAAAGGTGACAATTGACAATGAATTTATTCTTTTAGATCGTAGTTGGTGGAGTAATGAAGAGCGGCTCAGACTGAAATTCCTGTCAAATCCCATACATCCACTTACGTACTAATAACCTTGGGAAAGGTATGAATCCTGTTCTCCCCCCCCATCTATGGGTAAATAGCAGGACAGACTGAGTTCTTAGATGGCAAATGGTCTACCACAGAAAGAAATGGCAACCTATTACAGGGAAAAAAATCTGCATCGTCAGTCATGTATCGAAATATACATGATCGCCCAAGCGTGTATCACGAATAGCACATAACTGAATGACTGATTTGTAAAGAAATCGAGAAGACGAAAGAGCGTTCAATTCGTGAGAGGCAAAAAGAAAGGAAGCAATTACTATTGAAGATATTGTGCACTTTCAATTGTAAAGTTAGAATGATGATATGTAACTGCCAATCGAGCGCAAAGCTTAAAAATATAAAGTCGATGTACCAAAGAACAAGCTCATCAGAACAGTTGCCATATATTTAGTCCTGCCTCAAAAACAAATCTAGTGTCGCTGACAAAACTAATCTGGCCGTTTGTCTCGAAAGGGGCATCCAATCGGTCGTGAAGTGGGGCAGGAATTGGTTGGTTTACTCTAATGCCACAAAAAATAAAACTGCTCTCTATTACTCACCACAAAGAACCGTCTCTGCCTCACATTAGAATGTCTGACGCTCAACTCCACGAGAGCACCACTTTGCGACTACTCGGTCTCACATTGTCCGCTGACCTGAGATGGAACAAATATATTGAGTCAATAGCTTCGTCCACCGCAAGGAAAGTTGGCTCCCTGTGCCGCGCCAGGAAATTTTTCTCGCCGGAATCGATCCTTCAAATCTACAAATCAACAATTCGCTTTTGCATGTAAGTATTGCTGCCATATATGGTCTGAAGCCACATCTGTTAGTCTCAAGGTCCTTGATAAAATCCAGAGACGGTTATGCAATGTATTTGGCCCTGATCTGTCATCTCGTCTGCAGTCGCTCACTCACAGACGCGCTGTGGCCATCCTATGACTTTTTTACAATTTTTTTTTTTTTTTTGCGGTAACTGCTTCGATGAGCTGCTTTCGCTGGTTCCCTGACTTCATGAATTTAAGCGTTCAACTAGGCTGACATTTCGCTATCACACTTTCACTGTTGAAACTGTTAAATATAGCCGTCTCTTCTACTCGAATAGCTTCATGTCTCGCACCTCTCGCCTGTGAAACTCCCTCCCCTTTTCTTGTTTCCTTGATAGCTATAATCTCCAACTATTCAAATGTAATGTCAATCGACGTCTCCAGATACCTTGATCTATCCCCTATCCTTCACTTCATCATTTCCTCTATCACTCCTCTTTGCTCTCGCACCAAATGTCTGTAATTCCTTGCGTGCTATTAGCAGTGACGAAGTGATTAAAGCCAAGATGCTCATAAGCCAAGAATATTCTAGTTTCTACTTTGGATTTGGATGTAAATAATTTCTAGATAGATGTTATACATAATATATATATATATATATATATATATATATATATATATATATATATATATATATATATATATATATATATAAGATGGGGACAAGGAAACACAAATTGTAATCGTGTGTGCATGCTTATGGTTCATCCTAATGCTTTCGGTGAATGCCCGAGATTAACTCTCTTTTTGCTCTGTTCATTCAAAAGAGGTCGTGACAAACGCCGAGCAATTTGGACAAACGAGAACGTACCTGGGTCACGGTTTCCATTATGTTTCTCTTTTAATGTGACACGTTTCTTGCCACTGGATATTAAGTAGTTAATGGTGAATTGCCATGAAGGTAGATCCCGATGATCTCCGACATCAGATGATAGAGCGAATATTTATATACAGGTAAATAAAAACATACGGATTAGCATCCCCAACTATAAATGCAATTATAAATTTCATCTAAGCATAAGTTTTATCATTTTCTAAAGAACATATTCAATTGTAGAAAATTCGTTTTCATAATCTGTAATGTTATTGGTCCTAACCTGGCATCTGAAATCACAAGTCACTTTCACGTAGTTTCTGTTTGACTTTTCAATAAATATTTTCATGATAATTGTTCTGGTGATATTTCCTTTTCTGTAAGTAGACTTTATGGATTTAAGCGTGATACTAGATATGACCGTAAGTTCTATGATAACAGTGTTTTTTCTCTGCCTTTATTTATCAAGAATAGTATCATAATTTTCATGGCCATCATGAAAACCTTTCGGCTGTTTTACTGTGTTGACTTCTTCAGACGCCTGCCTTATTGCGTATTCACAGTATGTAACTTTTCAAAAGTAAACATCAGAAATCCTTAATCCAAGGCAGCGGGAAGTATGATATATTTTAACTGAAGGTGAGCATGGAAAAGCAGTGTAAGCCTATAACGTAAATCAAAGAAGCAACGCGCGCGTACGGCTTCCATAAGCTCCTAAGTAGGCCTAGCATAGAAATGATCACCACATCGAAATCTTTAAGTAAGAAAGAAGGTACATTAGGCGTACGAATAAAAAAAATCGCCACTTAATTGCTTTATCACGAGTTATATACTGTAGTTCAGTTGAAAAGCCAGGTAAGTGACGTTAATTAAGAAGAAAAGGACAGATTTTCCCCACTGACACATAGTCTGTGGATTTAGATACATTTTTTAGTCGTTTAAAACAAGGACATATTAACTAAGTTTAATTAAATGATACAATATATCTTGCTAGAATGGACAGTCGAATGCGAATGAGCACCCGACTCCCTGCAGAGGAGGGAATTAAGCGTTTCATTGGAAATCGCCGCAAGCTTACCGAGTTAGTCCTGAAGGTACAAGAGTCAAAATTCTATGATTAAATAACCGAGATTGATAATCTGAACAAATATATCTATGATAAGGATAATTCCTGGGCGTAAAAATCCTTTTCATTAGTCTTAGTGGATTTTAATCATTTTCAACTCTTATGATTTTGTGTACAATATCTTGAATTGTAAGATAATTACATATTATCTGTTAATGCTAGATGTTATTGCCTGGACTCAACTGAGATTGGACATATTCAAACAATAATTATTCCACCACGTGTTAAGCCCCCTTCACCCCAAAAATAAAACAACAAAAATAGACATTGCAGTATGCAGCATATTTTTATCATCAATCTCACAAAGAGAAAAGAAAAAAGAAAAAAAAATTCTTATACTTTCTAGGCTAGAATATAACATTAAGTTAATTTTTTTTTTTTTTTGTTTTTGTTTTTTTTAAAAAAATATATGGCATTTGATGGACATCCCATTTCCATTAAACCACAAAGCGAATCCGAAAGAAAAAAAATCTGGTTGAATGTCAGGATCTTGACAAAGGAGGAAACTTACAGAAATATGAAAACAAATATTACACCAATAATTACTTCATAATTTTAACATATTATACCCCGATAAAATGTTTTCCTCTAATGTCTGATATATCTGTTTAATTTTCTGATAGATTTTTTTTTAATTCCTAGGAGTAGGAGTTATCATAATTTACACTATTTATATTCCGACTATTGTACTCATCATTATTATTTCAAATCATAACGTTTCGGCCCTTGTACCATCCGGACTTCCTCAGGCGTATATTAAACTGGGTATACTACAGGGAATTCTGACACATTTTTCTGGTCATCCTTCTTATTCCTTGGATGTTAATGTCATTTTTGCCTGGTAGTTAGTCTGATGGATTTTTGTGATGTTGATCATTTCTTGTTGGTATAGGGGAAGTGGGCAACAGCTTTGGTTTGTAAATTTGGTGAAATAATGGTTGTGAGTTCAATCCCCGGTCGAGCACTATGCACTTACACCCAATTTAAATGGGCGAGCAATAACTGAATAGTAATAAATAAAATAATAACTAGATGATATCCCTAGACATAAGCAGTGGAACGTGTACAGTCTACTCGCGTAGAGAATAAAAGGGCTCAGTTCGGAATTCACTGTAGTTTCCCAGATTGATATGTACCTGATGGAGAACTGAGGGCACAAGTGATAAAGACGACAAAGATGACGAACAATAAACTGAATATACCGTAAATAATTTGCTGACAGTTAACTCCCTTGGGCTTCTGGCATACTTATATATTTGTATTTAAGAAAATGAAATATTCAATTATCTTGTCTCGATTCTGAGTAGAGTGGAGATTAAATTCACACTTCAAAAAATTATTTTATGAACTATAACAGTCAAGTAACGAGTGAATGTGGTCTCCACTAGACCTAGAGTCGGACGAGGTGAGTTAACATTTAATTCTATTTATTACAAATATATAAATACTAGTGTACCCGTGTCGTTAAAATTGACGCCAAGAAGAAATGTATTATAAGGAATATGTATCATATTGTAAGTAATTTTCGTTTAATCCAGGTATAATTTTATAATTTAAAATAGTTCTTTGTTAACATTAATAATTTAATTGTGTACAATTTATAACCAACTAAGGTAAGATATCCGTATATCAGCTTCCTAAATGTACACATTTCCAGCCAAAATTATATTTACTGCAAAAGTTCTCAAAGAATAATACTTTTTTTGTGTAAACGTTGAAAGACTGAGTAATCCTTGTCAGTCCGTAGATTCAATCTGTAATTCCAGAGTCTGCTTATTTCTCGTCCTACTAAGAGCAACGTATTTCTAAAGCTATTACCAAATTCCACAAGATATGCACCGAATCGTAACATAAAAACTGCATTAAAACTATGCAATTATTCAATTGTTTGAGCTTTTAAGTGTTATCATAAATAATATAAAGGAACGATTTTTTATTCAAAAAAATCTCTATCGATGATTAATGATTTATTACAAGAGTTGTTACCCTTTATTAAATTATAATTTTTAAAGTTTAAAATTAATTTCTGATAATGAACACAACATTCTTGCAGATATATGTGGCCTATTATGCACGAACACTCTTCTCTAACGATATCAGTACGCGTCACCGGGTCCAAGTTGACAAGCACCGGTTGGGTCATCGTTATTTTGCACACTACCCCTCAATTATTACACACGCACAAAAAAATCGTGGCCTATTATATATACAGATGTAAGTAATGGATGTAATCTCCGCGGGAGCAGGATCTGGATCAGTGTATAATTACTTTTATGTATTATCAGTAATGCTCTATCTATTCATATCGAGCACTATAATTATAAAGACACCTTGCATTAGAGACTCGTGTGGGAAAACATATTATTAGTAAGGACATAGCAAAAAATGTCTTCCTTTCTGAAGACATGGATCAATTATGTTAGAAATGAGGATTATCTTGAATTGAAAACATGCTCAAGATGTTTTAATCAAAAAAAAATATAATTGGTTCGTGAACATTCTCTTTCAATAAGTCAAGAAATGAAATTGAAAAAAAAATATATAAACTTGCCAAGGAATTAAAAAATTACTGACATATTCAAATAATTGTATTGTCATAATTACTAGAACATTTTTAAAATGATCTCGAAGCATATTGTCGAAAAAGGGATCTGAGATTTGCAAATAAATAAAAACGCATGTCTATATTTTCTGAGATTAGGTACTGTGACTATTTTACTATTTTCATTGTTCGGACTGTTGTCCTCATCTTTATCATATTCACTACGTTTCGATCGTTGCATTCTGCAGCCTTCTTCAGGTGATATATGTTAGAATTTCGAACTGAGCCATTTTATTCACGGAGTTATATTATTCTAGTTCCACATGCCATGCCCTTTCTGGATCCTTCAGTTCCAGTTTATTATCTTTAGTATCTCAACTCTCCAAGTTTTTCTTCACCTCTGCTGTGACCAGGTATTGAACACACAGCTTGTTGGGTCAAGTCAATTTTGGATTACTTCAACCAACCCTTTTATTCGCTAGACTATGTAGAGAGTTGAGTCATTAAAGGGAATTAATTGAAACAGACATATCCAGTAAAGGTATGGCAAGTGGGACTAGAACAACCTACCCCTTGGGCTAAATAATGGGTTCGGTTCGAAATTCAAAAGTATATCCCCTGAAGAAGAACGGAGAGTACAGCAGCCGAAACGTCGTGAATATAACAATAAAGCTGATAACAACAGTCCAGACAATGTAAATAAGGTAAATAAATGAAAAGCCTTGAATCTATTCTGCTAACATTATTTTTGGCATCATTAGCCATAGAGAGGAAACCTCTAGTCATTTGAAGAGACTTATTCGTACTTGGTTGCTAGTAAAATTTCCATGATGATAACAGTTAGAATGTTCATATAAATGGTAGATGTCGAGCTTTCAGTTTTCAATTATAAATTTTCTACTCATGCCAAAGATGAAAGGGGCCGGTCTCTTTATCGACGAGGGCGTCTACTAGACTGTATATTAATAATAGAAAATTAAATTTAATGTCGATATAGCAGCGTCAGCAAAAGGTCTTCATATTCCGGGGCTTTAAGGAAAGGGTTAATGAAGATTATTCAATCATTGCCAACTATGATAAAAGCTTGGATGATGTTGAAAGGACAGAGCATCATCTATTCCTTTTCAGATGCCGAGTTAGTGAGTCCCTTATGTAGGGTTGTAAACAAGAAGAAAATAGGAATATACAAGTGTTAAGATCCATTTATCTTTCGATTGATTCCTGTCTCGCTTTTCTTGTGTCTCTAGTTTCTCTCTCTCTCTCTCTCTCTCTCTCTCTCTCTCTCTCTCTCTCTGTATCTTTTAATTTATTTCTCTCTTGTATTCCTTCTCTTTCTCTGTCTTTCTCGTTTTCTCTGTAACTTTCGATTTTCTTGTCTCTCATTTTCCATCTCTCTCTCTTTCTCTCTTATATTCTCCTTTTTTCTCTTTATCTTTCGGTTTAATTCACTTTTGTTTTCTTTCTCTCTCTTTCGCTCTCTTTATATTTAAAATTACTTCTCTTTCTTTTTTTCCCTTTTCTATCTATTTATTTGTCGTTCTCTTTCACTTTCACTTTCGATTTGCTCTACACTCATTTTCCTGCCATCCTCTGTCACTCTTTTTATCTTCCGTTTAACTTCTGTAATTTCTCTCTGTCTCTGTCTCTCTCTCTCCGTCACACACACACACACACACACACACACACACACACACACACACACACACACAGAGAGAGAGAGAGAGAGAGGCGCGCAGGTTTTCTTTTTTCTCTCTCTTCTTGTTTTTCATTTTCCGCCTCTTTTGTTTTCCTTCTCTCTCCCACTTTTTCACTCTCTTTATCTCTCGATATATTCCTATGACGTTTTCCTTCTCTCTCTTACTTTCCATCTGTCCTAGTTAAAATTCATTCTCAATAGTCAGTACCCGGATTGAGGCGTTTTCTCTACCTATCCAGGCAATACATAATCATTCTTTCTGGATTCATATATTGTTTGATTATCCAGTTACTGGCATATCTTCTTCTCTAAAAGGGTGAACCAGTGGAAAACCAAGTGCAGGAAGTTGTGGAGATGCATGAATGTCTACGTTTTCAAGAGATAAACATAAAGGTCAATTGAGCAATAAAAGCAGAAAATTCGGGCGACAAAGATTGCCTGGATAGGCGCAGAAAACGATACATGGCAGTTCAGTACTTCTTGCTTGCATGCTTCTGCCTGAAAGCTAACATCACAATAATCTATTTAGATCTGCACTTAATATTGTCGCCGCTTTTACCGTGGCTTGTTTATATTTCTTCGATATAATTTCTTTATCACATTGGTATCTTTCTTCTATCACTAGTTCTCTATGGAAATATTGTTTTTTTTCATGTGAAATAATGTGGTATTTCTCCGGCCACTCATCCCGAAAAAAAAAATTCTTCTTAAATTCTCTCGTTCGCCTAGAAATCGATCCGGGTGTAGTGACCAAATTACACAGGTGTACGTTTTAAGAGACTTTTATTCATATGAGAATACAAGGTTCGCATATATTGTCCTTTTATAGTCCCAGTAAACAGAAATAGCTCTCTTAAAGAGGAATTTAGCAAAACAAGTGGTGAATATTCATTCATAACACTAGATTCTAGCAATTATGTGTAGTAAAATAAAAGGTGATGATATGCTTCCCGTTTATAAACACTTTTAAAGTTGGTTTCTTTATATATATTTAGGTCGTCATCTAGGATTGTAAAAAGAATGAAATCCCAGAATATTAATGTTGAAATTCGAATACGGGTCTAGTGGGCTGGAAGCGAATATTCTAACGCGCACATATATATCCAATAGGCACAGACTTACATACGTATATACGAGTGACTGTTGAAATAATCTCGTCCCGACTGGTGCCAGTAGCTTTGATGTCTGTTGACCACTCTGGTTGTGTCGCTTGTTCGTCATCTAATTGTCCGAAGGTTACGCTCAATGGGCAATTTCTGCTGCCACTTTGTGTTGAAAAACATAAACACATAGGGAGGTTATAAAAACAAATGGTAAATTTATTATTAACTGTTTCCTTATAACGAAACATTCGGCAATAATATGGTCTTTCAAGCCCTGTAGATGTTATTGCTCTTTCCAATATTTATAGGCGGTTTTCTTCTTTCATTTGAAGCAATAAGGAACACCAACATTTGCGTCATTATTTTCTTTTGGAGTTACATGTGATATCGATTTTTGGCCGTTGCTGCTATTGAATATCCTCAAGTGTTGCCGTTTCTGATATCTGGTGCAGTAGTTGGGGCGCCAGACCATAATTTTTGAAAGTAGTGTGGCCTTTGCCAAAATGTACAAGCTTCAATCACTTAAAGACATCGTTAATCCTTGATATAAAATATTGGTTACATCCAGCTGACAGTTTTGATGTACGCGTTTGGCGCCAGTCATGACATCCACATGAAAGTCTCCTTCTGACGAGGCTATTTAAGATCATGGCATTTAAGTCTTTGATCTTGTAGCAATTCGAACTTTTAAGCGAAACAACTGCTAGTGCAGCTTAATCGATGTTCAATTTCCTTATCTACTATAATAAATTTGTTATATCACTTCAATACGCCGAAGTGTTTAAAGTGTTTTGTATTGATTATTCCCTATTCTTAATTTTTATGATGGATCCAGGGGACGTGCCATCATAGTTTTCATCCAATTCCAGATCGAACTTGTTGAAAAAACATAGGTTCACAAAGAAGATTATATTTTTGACGTCATAGATTCCCAATTAGTCATCTACGCGGACGACACTACAATTTACTCTTACCACAAAAACAAATCTAGTGTCGTTGACAAAATTAACCTGGCCATTCGTCTCGAAAAGGTACGCCAATCGGTTGTGAACTGGAGCAGGGAATGGCTGCTTAACTTTAACGCCTCAAAAAAAAAATGCTCTCTATTACTCATCACAGATAATCATCCCTGCACCCCCCCCATTAGAATGTATGACGCTCAACTTCTTGAGAGATCCTCTTTGCGACTACTCGGCCTAAAATTGACAGCTGACCTGAGATGGAACAAATACATTGAGTCAATAGCTTCGTCTACTGCAAGGAAATTTCTCTCCCTGTGTCGCGCCAGGAAATTTTTCTCGCCTGAACCGATCCTTCAAATCTACAAATAAACCATTCGCCCTTGTATGGAGTATTGCTTCCATATATGATCCGGTGCCCCTTCTGTTTGTCTCAAGTTTCTTGATAACATCCAGAGACGGATATGTAATGTAATTGGCCCTGATCTGGCATCTTGTGAGCAGTCCCTCTCTCACAGACGTGCCGTCGCCTCCCTCTGTCTTTTTTACAAATATTTTCATGGTAACTGCTCCGATGAGCTGCTTTCGTTGGTTCCCTGACTTCATGAATTTAAGAGTTCTACAAGGCTGTCATCTCGCTCACAGCCTTTCACTGTCGAAACTATTAAATATAGCCATCTCTTCTACGCCAATAGCTTCATGTCTCGCACCTCTGCCCTGTGGAACTCCCTCACCTTTTCCTGTTTCCCTGATAGCTATAACCTCCAACTATTAAAATGCAATGTCAATTGACATCTCCAGCTGCCTTGATCTATCCCATATCCTTCTCTTCATCCTTTCCTCTATCACGACTATTTGGTCTCGCTCCAATTCTCTGTAACCTCTTGCATGCTAGTGGATTCCCGCCTTACTTAAGGGTGAAAAAAATTATATTTATATTTCCATAGGCTCTATCTTTTATATTGAGCACTTTATCCCATAAATATAGCACACACACAAAAAAAAAACACGAAGCTAATTGCTTTTTTGCCAGGTTTTCTGATGAGACGTTTAGTCATCTTGACACAATTTTTCGTAAGAATCACTGAAAAAACCTTTTGAGTTATTCAGTTAGAAAGGTTAAAATCGTTTTGTGTCAGCCGCACTGTGCTTTCCCAAGTTAGCAATGGTGAGTGGAAAAGGATTATTCATGCCTTCAGTAATGATACCAACTTTAATACTCTGGCTTCTATTCAAGAACCCTCAACCGACTTATATTTATTGGATGTCGCTCAAATTATTCTTCATCTCTGTCTTTGTATCGTCCCCATGTTTTCTTTTTAATTTAATATGTTTACAATAAATAAAGGATATATAAGAAGGCGAAAATATTGAAATTACGCAAATGTAAATGAAGCCCTTTCTGCATTATTATTATTATTATTATTATTATTATTATTATTATTATTATTTCCTTAGAATTCTGGCGTTTGCACATTTCTTTCCGGGTCACGCCCAGTGACCTAAGGTTAGAAATGGCATCATGGCATTTTCCACGAACAAAACACACACAAAAAAAATACGAAGATAAGGCCCTTTGTACAGTGTGGGCTGTACTTGTCAGAACAATTTCTTTGTACCTCTTTGAGGCATGTACTTCCAGGAATCCCTTCAGTTAGTCTACTGCAATCTTTTCCAACCAGTCCTAGGGCTCCAACTACAACAGGGATTGTTGATGTTCCCATATGCCACATTTTCGAGATTTCTATTTCAAGGTCATTGTATTTTGACAGCTTTTTGAATATCTTCAAAGATACATTTCAGTCAGCAGGGACTGCCATATCAACAAGGAGGTACCGTTTTTGTTTGTGGTCTTTTATAAAAATATCTGGCCGGTTGGCCTTGATTGTTCTGTCAGTGTGTATTATGTAGTCCCATAGAATTGTAACAGGTCATATCTCCTTAACCATGTCTGGGTGGTGTTCATACATTATTATTATTATTATTATTATTATTATTATTATTATTATTATTATTATTATTATCTCTATAGCTATATGTGAGTAAGAGAAGACACAGAATTGTAGAAAGACATGACCTCCCTCCTTCCGTACTTCTAAAGGCCCACATAGTCACACCCATACAATCAGCTACGCAGTCCCAAGAAATGCTCATTTTGAAAAGTGATAAAGATTTTGAGAAAGGAAAATGACATTCAGCCCAAGTCATCTGATTTTAGCCTTTTCTTTCTTCAAAGGTCACTGATTATGTCAAATTTTATCAATGCATCTTTTTCTTTTGCGATTTCCTTTACTTTATCTATTATTACCTACCTTGCGTCCGTTTCCGGTTAACTGAATATAATTATTATTCACATTTTCAAACAGTTGCACATGCGAGTTATATCCCCGTGGGTGCTGATAAAATCTAAATTATAGCGACACTGTCCAGATAGATATGATTATTTCTAATGCTTTCATTCATATTTTATGACTATTTGAATGTTGCCTGTGCGTTAGAAAAAAAATAAAAAAATAAATTATGCATAGAAAGGGCCTTACCTTCAGTGTCTATTGCTTCGTTATTGCTTAACCTGACCCGTATGCATAAAAAAAAAAGTATTAATAGTAAATGGCCTTTTCGCTAGGATAGGCATGCAAAAATATACAGGAGAATGAGCAGTTATAGTATATAAAGGAGTTCTCGTTTCGGTGCAAATCCACGAATAAGCAAGGACACCGTTCACCTAGAAAACTATGACTGGACCAGACATTGCACTCACTCACTTATTCTCCCACTCATTCCTTTCCTCAACAAAAATATATTCAAATAAGAAGAATCATTAATTTCAACCAAAAAAAAAAACATTCCGAAATATTTACAGTCTTTCAGAAATTATCCTGAATACCCCCTATCATAAGGTTTCCAATAAAATAAACATTTTTATCTCATTTTGTTTAATCTTTCACTTGTTTAATTTCTTCTAACCATCCCTGCGCAAGAAATTATGTTCGTCAACATTCAACAGGCTTCTACACCCAACCAAGTCTACAAATAAAAACAAAATCTCCATGCATTATTTGATTGTATATCAGAAAATCTATCAAGGCTTTCAGTCGGAAATATTAAAGCGTCATTTCGTTTGAGCTTAAAATATAGTTGTTATAAGTAACAGGCCGAAAATAATTGACAATAAACGAGCAAGATTCCAACGTACACTTTTTTTTATTGATTGATCGATTAGTTTTCTATGTTTAACGATGCAGGTTATACGACGCTTTTGGCGGAGGAGGGCCATATTCAACATTTGATAATTTTGCAGCAATACGCGTCTAGAGATTTTAGGCAGTTTTGATTAAATTTCTTTTCATGGTTATCCGTAAAGAATTGTAAATGTAGAACTACATTACACTTAAGTCAAATAATAACAATAGTAATATTTATTAAGAATTTATTACTGGAAATATCAAGTTTCACGGAAACATTGTTGACAATTATGTATTTCGTTACAAATAAATAAGACTAATATAAATTTTGATCCTATATTCGATTTGTTGTTCGGTATTTTTGATTTTCTCTTTTGTTATTGGCAGCATTTTAAAATCCTTTGGCTGCAATGCTAAGTTTCCTAAGTTGAACAAAGTGGAGCTATTTTGTTTTGTTACCTCTCGTTACGATTGTTGTTTTTAAACATCTTTTTTCCAGTCATTTTGATGGCCAATAGGGAAGTTCTGAAATTTAGAATGATCTTATTCCATTTCTAAAATAAAGCCCATAAAAAGGAATATTTTTTAAATTAATATACGACCAAAACTAAAATATTGACAAAAATACCTAATGATTTCACTATAATTATGTAATAATAATGTAATGATATTCCGCAGAGAAAATCTACGATTTATGTTACCTCATCTCATTACATAGTTACGAATTAAATTGAGCTTGAAATATTGTGCAATCGCTCTAATTCTTGATAAAATGTTTTTGCTATAATGAATAAATTGCAGTGAAAAAAGTAATTTTCGATTTTTTGTTTAATACGCCCCTTCGATTTTTTGTTTAGTACGCCATGAAATATTTTTCGAGAGTAAGTGACTTTGGGGGAGATAAAATGTTTTAATGATACACGTCTTACTAACTACCCATATGTGAAGGGAGAAGAGAAGGATTCGTACTATTTCTACGGTTGTTTTCCTATATGTGAATATAATCATCCCAGCAGTAATTGGAACTCGGTTCTCCGAATTGCAAGTCATTACCTATCACACCACCCTCGCATCATTCCATTCGTATTTCATTGGTAAAATGAAACCTCTGTTCGTCGAGCTACTTAATACAAGCCGCTGCTTTCTTTAAAACAATTCTCGAGAGGCTGCTTCTTCTAAAATTAGAGTCTTAAACACTTCAATTGCAGGTTCAACCGTTATTTAACTGCATAGCCTAAAAAATTTACAAGTTTTAGTTCTTTCTCTTTCGTTAATAAAACAGCGTCAGTCGAGTCCCTTAGCGGAGGTTTGTATTGTGGGAGTAGCACCTTTAACCCACTGGACGAAATAAATGGCTCAATTCGAAATTCCAATCACCTGAATAAGGCCGGAACGTACAACGGCCGAAAACTCGTGAATATTGCAACAAAGAGGAGGACAACCGTCCTAAAAAAATGTAAATATTGTAGATAATTAAAATAGCTCCTTTCAGAAATATCGACAGATAAAGGAATGTACATATTCCAAAATAATGTTCAAACGTAGAAATAAAAAAATCAAAACAGTTATAACTTTATTGTGCCCACTTGACGTTTAAAAAATCAGACAACCAGCGCATTCATTTATGGCTACAGCAATTAATCCCCAATATTTAGTTGTAAAGGTATTAGGCACAGATCACACTTCTCTTTTTCTTTATTGCCTATGCTACGAATTATACCCTGTTATCGTGATACTGAACAAGTAATCTAATTAAAAAGCTTTTTTCGCGTTCATCGTTTTCTACAATATAATGTTCGTATGAAATTTCTCCGGTGAAAGCCTGCTTCAGTAGAACGACGAACAAAATAAAAGAACGCGATTTTGCTCTAGATCAGCAAAAGTATCATCTTCAGCAGAGAAGGATCAACAGCAAAGGAAAAGACCACTATCCGCAGAGTCATAGGCGATAATACAACCTTCAGAGATGTTCAAACATTGGATAGCGTCGTCATTGATCAAGAATATTTGACAACGGGACAATTTTACTTTCATTCTCCTCTCTCTCTTCTTGTAGGATTCACACCCTGAAAATTTAACTTTTTAGCACCTTCCATAAGTTAAAAAGAATGCTTTTTTGTTTTTCAAAACGTGATATTTAAGATTACTTAAAGTACAAATTTTAAAAGAGTGTAGTCCATAATTAGTTTTTCTACCTTTGGCCTGAATAATTACTTCAGTTCGATATGGCATTGAATAGAATAAAGCCTAGATTTTCAAACTGGACATATTTTTACATTCCTCTTGACAGTAATCTCAATGATCTCTGTGACTGCAAGTTTTTCCTTGAGGCACCTGTGCCTTTCCCACCACATTGGTTCAGTTATATTAAGATCGGAATTTTGTGCTGGCCAGTCTTACAAGTATTGGGTTTTATCCAAAATAAACCTTCATGTTGCAAGTACCACCGTCATGCTGAAACATCTTTTCATCTTCTTAGTTTGACCGAAGATTACACCACTGGAAACAAATATATTTTTTACTGTTTTGGGTTCCATATATTTAACAATTTTCCTCTAACATCACTTTTGATGCAACTGCACACCATTTCGTGCCCAGAACCAAATTTCTTGCATATTTTCTTTCACACAATGTTATCCCTACATATTCTCTTATAGTCGCCACTAAAAATTAATTTTTCCACTTTTCAACATCCCATGTTAGAAGATCGTCAAAATTCAAACTGCTATTCCGATGTATTTTTTGTTAATGATGCTTTCTGCTATACTCCCGTTCAAATTGTATTTTTCACAATAATCTACGTACTGTATTACTGATATCTCACTGTCAAGTCATCACTCACTCCTCATACTTTAGCTGTTAATCTTGGATTGCTTACCAAGTCTCTCACATTTCCTCTTGTCTAACATTTACACTTAAAAAACGATCTTAGTAGTAGCAAACGTCTTTTAATAATTTTGAACAACAGCTTAATTTCCCAGAATGGTTATTTTTCATGGAATCATCATCGCTTTCAGAATCACAAAGTTGGTTCAGCAGAAATTGTAGCCATGCTATTACTGTAAATAAAAAATAATGTGCAACTTAATGTATTAAATAATAGTTTCAGATGATTATTTTTGTGGCAGTTCATTTTGGCTCAGACCTTCTTATGCTGACCTTTAAGGTCAGATGGTAGACAAAATAAGGATGTTGATTTTGATTGGTTGAGCCGAACGTGGGAAGTGATTTCTGGAGTTTAGTTTTACACGTTGAAGAATGCAGATGTGTTATTTTCGTGTATGGAAACTGCTCCTCACAGGTGTGAGATAGCAACCCCGCTGGCTAGTTAGAAGATGTACACGACAGCGTCTTTAAGAGATAAGTTTAAAATTCCTTTTGGTGGATATCTCTTTTATCACCGAAAACAAAAACATTTCGACACCCAACTGAGTGAAGACGGCCGAGGGAGAAGAATGCAGCTTTGTTGTGGAATTAACCCCGTCAACCAAAGGATCTCTACAGACGTGTATACAACAAAATGACTTCCTAAGACACCTTACATTGAAATTGATATAATGGAACAATTCATATATAGAAATTTTCATGTTATCATGACTTTATCATTTCAGATGTTTTCTTGGTGCAATAGTTTTTCAGGTGAAAACGATGGTTGGGAATATAACATTTTATGCCGTGCTGGTTTGCCTATCTGTATGTTTCCACGCAAAAAAAAAAACATACATACTTATATATTTACTCATATTTGCGGTATGTAAGTAGGAATTTTCTTTTTCTTTTTCAAAGAATGACCTTTTTGCCAAATTTGTGCTCTGCGAACCCCTCTATATGATTTTGTCTTTAAAATGTTATTCTCAATTTTATTTTTCTACATATCTCATGCTCTATTTCTATCCATTATACCAGTGCTTTTACAGATTCTAAACTATTCTATTTTTATATTCATCAGATAGCAATAACTTAATTTAAATGATCAGGATGTATTTTTTTAAATATGTGAACCAATTTTGCAGTATTTTCACAGGGTTTTATTTTAACTCTTTACTATTGACATTTGGAACAACGACAAAATACACAGTTTCTTAAAAGCAAAATACACGAACCATTTTGAACTACCGAATTAGAAATAAAGGTATTTTCTGAGTTAGATATGTAATGATCTTTCCTGTCGTTTTAAATTATAAAGGTCAAGGAATTCAAATTTTAGAAGCGATCAACAAGACTAGTCTCAAGTAAAATTTGATTGCGGCTGTAAAGGCATGTGCAAAGCCAACCACACTATGCGGTTGCACGAAACAATCATAACACCAGCACTATACGTATATATATATATATATTTGTACCATTTTAAAAATATTTTAATGAAAAATTGTATTTGTGTAGGCTTTCCGCTTAATTATTATACAGTATATTATTTATTTTCATATGCCGACCTGAATGTTCGAGAAATATCATAAACATGTGAATATAAATAAATATACTGTTTAATAAAGGAGGAGCGCCTACACAAAAATACCAGTACGCAATAACGTAACGTTTAACGATATATATATATATATATATATATATATATATATATATATATATATATATTAAATATATGTAAAAACACGGCGTTTGTGAGACCAATGGACAACTTGTCAGGCAAAAAAGAAAACAAGACCAAATGGCAAACGTCTACCTACACAGTAAAGAGTTCAATGCCCAGATTACACAGAAAGAGCAAAGGCGTTTCACAATTTGAAAAATGAACAGCTCGAGTCTTTTCTCAAGTTTCCCCCGTTGCGATCTTATTAATTAATTATTTCCCTCCATGCAATGCCATAAAGACACTAAGAGGCCAAGGAAAAACACGATTAAGAAAAATAAAAATAAAAAAGCGGAATTAAGAAGACAAAAGTTAACTATTAACAATGCATTTAAATTTTTGAAGATCAAAGAGCCAAGTGATATGTGTAATAGAAGAAACAATTAACATAGAAAATATGGTTACATCTATCAGTTTTAATAGAAATTTAATTATGAGACCACACCGCTAATCTAGCACTGCGCTTCAATTCATAAAGTCTTGATACAAGTGGTGGATAGTTCATTAGAAAGTACTTACAGAAAATGCTTATTTACGTTGCAGCGGTGGGAAAGTGACTGAAGCCGAGATACCAGCTCAAGGTTAATAATAATGTAGAATCTTCTTTGGATTTTATGAATAATCTAAAAATAAATGAATGATTCATGTAATATAAATTGAACTGCACCACATATTTCATATTGCGCGTTCAAAAACAATAACTCATTTTCAATAGCATTTTCGGATACAACAATACATATATTTTCGTTGTCCTCTTATTACTAAGAGAAAAAACAAGAACAACATCTATTCGATACCTGAAGATGTCTGTGGAACAGAACAGACGAAAGGATCATTTCATTTCATAGTAAAATAAGAACTAATACGGTGTGAATAATTCATGAAATTTATATAAACAAGGATCTTTCTTATTTCATTCGTTCCATAACGGATACGGAGGTTTTTGTTTATATTATTTGAATTGTTTGCGATGATGGATGAAATCATTAATTTAAAATCATTAACCTCTGCATTAGTTTTTGTATAATAAAACATAATTCATATATATATATATATATATATATATATATATATATATATTTTTCCAAACATAAAAATGAGAAGCCATCTTCAAGTATACTTTTAAATTTACTTTTAATATGTATATATAAAAATATCCGAACAGTGTCGTTCCATATCACATTGACGTCCATTTTGGTAAAGGGGTCTCAATGGATGTCGTCTGATGACGCTTCTTTGAAATATAACAAACAGTTAAATTTTAATTTATTTGTAACAAACATTAAGTTATTTGTATATGATGAAAAATTGAGGACAATTTGAAATATCAAATATATATATAAATAAATAAATACATTCATTCAAAAAGCTAAAATAAAACATTATTATTTTTTAATTTGAAATATATTATATATATATATATATATATATATATATATATATATATATATATATAAAAAATTTTATATATATATAATAAAACATTATTATTTTTTTAATTTGAAACTTTATTTATATATATATATATATATATATATACATAAAAAAAGTTTTATAAACAAATTAAAAAATAATAATGTTTTTTTTAAACTTTTTAATTTATGAAAAGTATTTATTTATTTATATGTTAATATAAATTTTTTTTTTTTTTTTTGTTAGCTCTATCATTGATATTGAGAGCTTTTTTTAGTGCAATTATTTAAAAGAAACTTAGGTTAGAATTCTTTACCGCACATATACAATATATAAATAATATATATATATAAATTACATATATAATAAAGTTTCGGCATTATAAATATTATTTTAAATGGTTTTCGCTTGAGTTTCACTATATCTCTGACTTGCTTCCTTGTATGAGGATAAATTTTCCATAACAAAGTATATGTAAATTACAATTTTAAACTATTATATTTAAATATTTAAGTAATAAATCAATACAGATTTAGTAAACATGTATTAGAACGATATTCTTCAACTCGAACTCACGAATTCTCTGATGAATGTTTCTGTTTTATTATAGAGGTGTTTCGTATTTTATTTAACTACAATTTTTTAAACGGAAATGTGTTAACTTTAATAATATTTAATACAATTTGAACATTAAAAAAAAATATGTCTAGATATTTAGGCTGAGGAATCATCGATATCCATAATATTTAAGTAATAAATAAAGTGACTATAATCCTCATCTTTTTTAAAATATTGCTATCCTAACTTTACGATATTTGTGCCTTATTTCAATTTTTGTAATTTTAAATCTCGTAAAGTTAAATTGAATGATCCAGATAGCCTACAGGCAAATATAGAATTCTGATCTGAAAACTATTTAATATACGTAGGTATACTGTCCGCGTTCCAATGCGACGCTGTATAGAGAAATGATATCTCTGGGCCCTAATACTTAATATCTATTTTTTAAAATTGTAATTTATATATACTTTGATAGGAAAAATTTTACTTACTATGCTCACTTAAAATTTTATTTTTTAATGAAACTTTATTAATTAGGTTACATAATTTGTAAATAAATTAATTAATTAATAAATAAATAAAGTTTACTAAATCTGTGACAGTTTTGTAGTAAGTGCACATTAATATTACTTAAATAATATTTAAATTTAAAGAGAAGAAAGGAAAAAAAAAAAAAAAAAAAAAAAAAATTTACATATACTTTGCCTGGCCTAGAGATTAAACTCACAATTACTATGTCAAAAATTGTAAATAAATCAACCTAAATTTCAATCCACGCAGAACTATTGTAAAATAAAATTAATATGAAATAAGCGTCTGTTTACATATGAAAAAGTATATAAAAGCAAACATGAGGACATAATACTCATATGATTTGTGTAAATAGCTTAAAATAGTTTGATACATTTTGGAGAATTAAACTTACGTAGTTAAATAAAAGAGATTTTAATTTTAAAAGTCCCACTTCAGCGTAAAGAAAAAAAATACATCCTACATTTATTTTGATAAAAAAAAGCCTAGGAATATTCTTGTGATAAGGAATTTTTTAAAAGTTACAGTATTTGAAAAATAAAATTAAGGGTTTTAACTCTGTATTTTTGAAACATGGTACATAAGAACACCGCGTTTCTTTCTTTTATTTATATACATATTTTTTAACTAAAAATATTTTCAAAATTCCCCATTATAAATATTAACATTTTAAATGGTTTTCATCTCATGTATGATGCGATATTCTTCATAACTGTAGGTTTACTAATATTACTAACTACTATTTTTTAACTTTACTTTTGATTTTCCCTCCAGATAGCTGAATTCCGTTGGGGTATACTGTGCGTCTTATAAATACTTATTTTTGGTACTGCTCACTTTATATTGCGTCTTATAAGCCATCAAATACAGTAACTTTTGAGGATATAGCTGTTTGTGAAAAAAGCAGCATTCTTATGGCAATTTTTGATACATTTTGGTAAACTTACTGAGATTTTAGTCCACTTCAAAAGATTCTTTAGTCTGTCTGTGATATGTATTTTGACGGTACATAAGATTTATTAGACAGTGACTCAGAATTAAAAATCGAACAACCATTTTCAAATTCCAATATTGTTCATTACATTCACGTATGCGCGAACACATTTGGAAATGTTACGAATACGTATACCCCATTTATGGGTAAAAAAGTAGGATATGTATATGTAAAAATCACTGTTGTACTCACAAAGAACCTTTGTGCAATATTCACTCGCAAAAAGAGAAGTATATAGTATACAGTCCAATGTATTTCTTTGAAAAATTATTTTAATATTTACTTTATATATGCTCTTAAATATAAAACATACAAAGGCTTATTATGTTTTCCAATAAAATATCTGCCTTCGGAAAATCTATTTTTATGTAACTTCTCAACAATGTCAATGTTATTTCCTCTGAAAGAAATCTTTGAAACGAATATCTGATCGGTCAATGGATACTGCATATTTCCTTTTAAGAAAATGGCTTTATATTACCATTACCATTAAAAATATATCTTTTATCTTTTTTACTATTAGATTTCAATTGATGAACCGTTTTGTTGTGACCAAGTAAGTAAAGAAATTACAAAACAAGTGTTACAGATATATCATATATTAAACCGTAAATACAACAGAAGAGTATTACACGACTAGTGAGTGTTTGTCGGTTGACCCAACGTTAAATATACTCGACTGTTGATATTTATCAGTTTCCCCACGCGGTAGGATGTGGCACAAGACAGAGTTTACGGTGGAGCAAACCGAGCCCTTATGCTCATCGAAAAATTCCCCGTATACACCGTGTAAAGCGGTGTCGGATAACTGTTTCCCGAGACGAGACTCTTTCCTTTGACATAACCTCGTCTGGGGATCCTCTATGCCAGGAGGGAGAGAGATTGACCAGCACAGCTGGAACAGATCTATTCAACTGTTATAATTAACAGTCTCTCCACAAGCAATATATGTGGCACAAAGCTGAGTTTAACGTGGGTTTCTCCTAGCCCTGAGGCTCGGCCAAATATACTCCCTATGAACCCGCCTAAACGGGTTCAGGGACTATCTAACTCAACCAGACAAAACTTTGCTCTGCACCAAAGCTTCGTCCGAGTTCCTCTCTGCGGAGGCAGAGAGTTCGACAGTTTAAAAATCTATTCGACTGTTCCCCCAAGGCCTTCTCCTCTACTAAATTTATAGTACGCTGAAGAGTCCAACATAGACTTTTTAGAGGAAGGACACCACAACACGTTTAGTATTACTAGTAGTCACACGTCATTTTAGATGTATGGTACTTATTACGTGGCTTATTAGATGTAGTGTAATAACCAATAACCAACATGCCGACAGGAATTCATTGCATTTTATGTGGTTTCAAATGATGGATTCTCTTTCTTGAATTGTTTGACCTTGAGTAATTTATTAATTACCTTGCAGGAGATTGCTATTCCATCATTCGTAGCATTGCCTGGGATTTTTGGTTGAAAGATTCTAACTATTACCTGAATTATTTGGCCTAATGTGTTTCTCTCTTTTCCACAGTATAGTCTGAACATTGTAGTTTTCGCATAAAGGATTCTCATTATTGCATGAATTATGTGACTTTGTGTACACATGTCTCTTCATCATTGTGCTTCAAATGATGTCCTCTTCGTCATTCTTATCACTGCAATTTTCAGACGAATGTTCTCATTATTGTAGGAATTATTTGGCTTTGTGTCCACATGTCCCTTTATCATTGTATTTCAAATGATGTCTCTTTTATCACTGGAATTTTCAGATGAATGTTCTCATTTCAGGAATTATTTGCCGCAACATCATCATCTCATTTTATTACAGTATTCTGAGTGACCGCTCTCCAAAATGTCTTGTACTGTGTAAAGTTTACATATAAAGAAATCTCTTTATATCTTCAATTATTTCAACTCATTTATTATCTGCGGCTTTCTTTGCATTTTGAATCATCGTTTCATCTTCAATATTTCTTTGCATTGTAAATTTATGATTCATGGCTTCTGAATTATCTGAACGTATATCAGTCGACGGCAAGGTGCTGGATATACATTTGGAAATCTGACAGAAAATGTGGGATCAAAGCAACAAAGGTCTTCACATTGGTCTTTAATTATACTCATTATAGATCTGATAAATGAGAAATCTTATTATATAAAGAGGTCGTAGATAAGCCATAAATCCATGATAACTTCTAAAAATAAGAAGAATGTCATAAAGATACGAGCCCGAATAATTCATTTATTATTAAGAAGAATTTCTCTGATATTTACCCAACATCGATAGCGAAATATTGAAAAGCAACGCAACAGTTCGACTAACCTAATAACGATAATAGGTGATAATAACACAGCGGATAACTCACTAGATAACAAAGGTACCGGGTATCATGTCACGTAGGTTTGACCAAGATAATGGGTGAGCTATAGAACGGAGGTTTATTCTCCCAGTTTGCATTTCTCCCGTTATAGGTATTATTTAGCTACACCCACTTTTTCGCTGAAAAACAGCACTCATGATGAAAAAAGGCCCCAAACTTAATAAAAATAAAGTTTTATCGTCAAAATGTTTATTATTAAGAGGAAAGACCAAAGTATTTTTATTAAAATTTTAATATTTTCCAGCACGTTCAAAATTTTGATTAAAAGTCTTTTGTTTTTAATTTTTGCGTCAGTGGTCGGCGTAATATTTTTACGGTTAGCGCCTTTTTTCCGGTTAAAAAACGCATTGATTTAGAAATTCTTGCAAATATTAAGTAATTGTCGGATTTTAATGAAACTTCAAAGATTTTTTTTTTTTAAATCTTGGTAAAAATAGTTTTTTACACATGTTACCCATCACACACAAACACACACTTCCTAAATTTCATGAAATATCGAGAAATTAAATTTCAATCTCAAACAAAATTGTTTTTATTAGTTAAAAACAAAACTCTCAGGAGAATTTGTAAGTGAATCAATTTTTTTTTCAGTTTGTTTCAGAGTATTTTGTTTACTGGAAATAGTAAATTTATTCATTTAGCTTTCAATTAAAGTTAAAAAAAAAAAAAAAGCTTCAAGAATGGTTTTTCATTTTTAAAAAATTCATTTGAAACTTTACCAAAAATTTAGTGGAGGTCCCTAGTATTATTATATCTATGGTATAATAACACCTTATTACTTGTACGAAACAGAATAGCTGAAAGAAAAGGAATGAGAAAACTGCTTTTTATTCTCTCAGAGAGGGTTTTATCCCACTACGTCATGCAGAAACTTATATAAACATAATAATATAAAAACAAAATATATAGCAACAACACGGAGAATGAAAAAATTCAACGAAAAAATATATATATATATACATATATATATATATATATATATATATATATATATATATATATATATATATATATATATATATATATATATTGTTGTGGGGCTCTCCCTTTTTACATAAGATGGACTCGTCCAAAAATATACTTATACTGACAGAGAGAATTCCTGCTGGTTGAGATACGTGGAGATACGTTGAGACAGGTTGAGTGATACGGAGACAGACACAGGGTGTTCTCAGACAGTTATACAGGAGTCAGGGGGAGAGAGATGATTGCAACTTTACTTACAGAGACTTGTACATATACTTCCTACTAACCCGCATTCCTGGACTACTAATCTTCACTTCAAGTCTGTATTCTTACGTTTAATACACTTATTTTTCTATCTCAATTACTGGCATCGTTTATTTATTTGTGCAGGATTCCATTCACGGAATCACAACATATATATATATATATATATATATATATATATATATATATATATATATATATATATATAAGTTAAGAAAAACTTGGTAATCCGTATCAGTAGTCCCAAGGAGGATTAAATTAAGGCTCCATTGGTTAGTTTTTAGGAAGCATTTCCCTATATTGATACTAGGTGGTTTATAGGAAATACTTCCTAAAAACTAAACAATGGAGCCTTAAAGTGTCTGTTTTTCTTATATATATATATATATATATATATATATATATATATAGAGAGAGAGAGAGAGAGAATATGGAGAGACTTTTGTGATTTTGGGCTTTCATCTATGTTTCTGAAGAAGCCAGGTTTAGGATTACACATTTGAATGAGCCGGATATATATATATATATATATATATATATATATATATATATATATATATATATACTAGGTTCTTAGAAGATATATTCCGTGAACGAAAAACGGTGAATTTTGTATCCTGTAAGCCGCAGATATATTCTCTACCTGCAGGAAACGGCGCAATAGGCTTGTAAGCTGAAACACGTTCTGGAGGAGTCAGATTAAAACTTCAGACAGAGCCGAGGGACAAGGGTTGAAAAGAAAAACTCCTTGCTCGGTTAGCTTTTTGGAAGTTGGCTGACGAACTGACTGACACATTTGTCATTAAGTGACGTCATCTCTACAAAAGAGAGATAATCGACTTTAGGATCCCTACAATGATAACTGTCCCAAAACAATTCCCATAATGTGAACCCTACGGGTGCTATATATACTCCAGCCACAGCAGCAGTGCCTAGAAGTAGATATTTTAACTAACCCCATTTCTATTCAGGCTGGTTTTGAATCCAGTATTTCCCTTCTCGTACACTGGAATCACATTAAGTCAAGAAAGGAAAGAGGGATTTGAAATTAAGCCATATAAGATGGGAAGAATACTGCTGCCATATATGGTCTGCAGCTGCCTAGTATTCACTTTCCACTACTCATAAAATTCAAATGCGTCCCTGCGTCCTTGAAGGTGATAAATTATTTTCCACTCTGCAAATCCTTTCTCGCAAACGAGACGTCGCAAATGTCTCACTGCTCTATCGCTATTTCTATGAAGTGTTCATGGCCCACACTCATTAGATCTACCAGTTCTAACCTTCATGCCTATGACCTGCATATTATCGCGAACCGCTCTCATTCCCTTCCTATTCCCTTTGTAAGATGTAAGTTCTTCTCAAACAACTTTTTTCCCACAAAGGACTGTCTTGTGGAATCAATTCCCAAATGTTTACTACCGAGTTCCTTACAATCTTAATCTGTTCATATTTAGGTGAAATCTTTATCACCCACACATAACCGCATATTCTGCGATTCTTACTCTGTAATTCTCTACCCCAAGTGGTCCTAGGGCCTTGTACACCACGGTAAATAAAAAAAGATTCATGACTTTTCCAAGGACTATGGTGCATCTTGGATGAAATAGTCTTGGTCATAATTTGAAACCCGCGTACCAATTATTATTTCTCCTCTGTTAACCGTCAGAACACACACACACACGCACACACACACAAACACACACACACATATTATATATATATATATATATATAATACTTCTGCTCAAATATTATTTTTTAAAACAAACACGTGATCCAACATTTTCAGGAACTGAATGTATCTTCCTGAGGAATCATCACTTGCAATTTAATGTGGGTGTCCTTGCGATCAAAGTTCTCTCTAAACATTTTCGTCGTAGTGATCACAGGAAAAAAAACAAAACAATTCACATTAAATTTGCGCCCGCGCTCTTACAACATTTCACCATTCTTGGCAGAACTTCTGTTATCAGTGTCTGCGATATCTTATGAAACTGATCGACACCAAAAGAAAAAGAATGAAAATAAGATTAGCTAGATAAAAAAAATATAAATAAATTAAAATTCCCAGCATCCCTCTTTCATGCGTATGTTTATTGCCACCAACATAACAAATGTCACACGTAAACCTTTTTCCACTTTATTATACATCTTCCTAATATATATAAATATATATAAAATTACATATTAGGTGAAGCATAATCAATTCTACCAATAAGTAATGTACCAAAAAAGAATATATATATATATATATATATATATATATATATATATATATATATATATATATATAAACTCTTGACAGAAATCCACAGTATTCAATGTCTCTAGAATCAAAAAAATCGAACCAGGAAATTAAACCAAGACAGTGTCATAATAATAAAAGCAACCTAGGATAAAACTAACGATACCGATAAAAAAAAAAAAAATTAAAAAAAAAATAAACTAGAAAAAAAAACTAAACTAGAAAAAAAAAACTGCTCAAGGAATGCCCAATTATCGAGCTGGACTGAAGTAACCAATGATAGTGAGTAACTAACAAAACAGTGCAAGCTATAACCTAAACGATATTCAGAAGCCTTTTGGAGTCACTCACATCATCCCCGTAGGAATAGCCTTGTGTTCACAGGAATAAAAACATACAGAGAAATAACACTAAAAGCATGTTAAATTGTAAATTAAAATCATGAACATTATTTATTTTTGGGTATGTGTGTGTGTATTTTAATGTTGCATGTCATAAAAGGAAGAATTCATCTCCAATTATAAAAACCACTCTTTCAAGTAGAGGAGATGGAAGTCTTGACATTCCAATGGTGACCAAGTAACTGAATTCAGATGCATTTGACACGAAAGCCGTTTTCTTTTTCATTTTAGTTTATATTTAATGTTGTATTTAATTTTAATATAATGTTGTTTTATTTTAGTTTATTCTATTAATGCTATTCATTATTATTAATATTTTATATTTTTACTTGTTAATAATTAACAATATTAATAATTGTCCGTATAGCCCCGAGGAACTCATTTCAAAGAAGAAGAATCTGAACATTGATGTGAAATGCCCAAAAGTGGACCACTTGGAGATGACTTAACGATAGAATTTACTCTAGGTAGGGTACATGATTTATAAAATACCCAAAGAATAGAGAAATGTTAATAGTATTCATATGAAGGATTGTTTTTGTTTGAACCTTGGAATTTTGGGGCAGAATATAAGAAAAATAACGCCCAAGAACTTTATTTAACATCAAATGGAAGTTATTCTTATCAACAAATCTTTGACCGGTAAATCTGAACAAGTGATAAATTATCAGAAGTAATACATATCGAAATCAGGCAGGTTGACTCAAAAGACATCTCGGTATTTACAAATGTCATATGGCAGATTTATTGGTTTGGTTTGTTTGTTTTATGGTATATCAACCCCAATGGTGTATTTAATGCCGACAATTTTTATTGTTGGCAATATTTTCCTTTAAAAAGGTATTGCTGTTATTTTTTTTCCTTCAAAACTGTATTGCAGATTTTTTTTTCAAAAATATATTGCTGGTGATAATTTTTTACAATTTTTTCTGGTATTCAAACCTGTTTTTACACTTTCATGGTGTTTTGATCCCAGTTTGGGGGCTAACTATTTACCCATAGCTGGGACCTCAACACGTGGTACCACCCCGTGTCAGGGTGGAGCTGGGGACACCAGCAATTGAGAGGTGGTTTCACGCTCCTTAATTCCTCCTGGTTAGAGGCCTTGCTGTTGGACGTAGTTTATCGTCTTACCCAGGATACCGATGCAGTTTATCATCGTACCCAGAATGGTCAGATTTATTATACACTTTATTTCTTTCATTTTCCAAAATTTAGATCAACATAGGCCAATTTCCGGTGGAAAATCAAATAATTAAAATAAATTATTTAAATAATTAAATAAAACTTAAATTAAATAATTAAAATAAATTCTCAACTAAAGAAAAGAAATATAATTGTGGAATTTTATTTTGGATTTAAGTAAAGCTTTGAGCACGTAATGATTCTTTTATGTGCTGTGTTCCTTCAGGACGTATTCAATCATGGCCCTCCACATCCTCCTCTCCAATATAGCCATTAATAAGTTTTTTTTTTTATTTCTTCTAAACCTGTTCTGCTAGGCATCTGCTCAAGCCCATTAAATATGTCACGTGTTGTTTTCCCTGCCTCTCTTTCCCTCTATCCGCCCTATGAGTATCAGATTTTCCAAGCCCTCATTCCTCATTACCTGTCCCTAAAACTCTAACCGCTTCTTGCAGATGTTAAGTCTAAGTTTTCCGCTTTGTTTCCATTCTCTCCAAAACCTCGTCGATTCTCATATGTTCGGTCTCTATGGATAATTTTGTGAAATTCCGAAAATTTTTAGGGACGACCTCTGATCAAGAGGCCTCGAAATTATTTTCTTGGGGTATAAATTAACGAGCTTGTATACTTGTATAAACTACATGCAAATCAAGGATAACGTCATGTTAGAAATTCGACAGTTGTTAAAGTTTCAATGTTATTAACCATCATTAAAGAAGTTAAAGATCGCGTCTCTCCCTAGTCGGAGATGGAGTAGAATAACTTTACATAAACAAATAGGAATATATTCCCAGTGATTGAATATTCATTCTGCATAAAACTATTTTTAAAAAAGAAAAAAAAATTAACATAATTGATTTTTAAATCCCTAGTTGACTACAGAAACACGCTGCAGCTCTTACAGAAATTTCGAAGTGCGAGAAGTAACAAAATCTGTCTTAATTACCTTAGCTGTAATTATAGACGTATAAATTATAGACTATATATATATTCAATTATTCTTTACAGAAACTTTACTTTATGAATATATTCTTTTGTAGCTCTAAACCCACTACTCCATAAATACATATGCATATGTAAAATTGTGTATGTGAAATAAATGAGAATTAAGCAATATTAAGTATTAAGGTGGAAAAATAAATCTGTTAAATAATAATAATAATAATAATAATAATAATAATAATAATAAAAACAGCGACACATTTTAGTGAAAATATACCATATTTCCGAAATATGATATATTTGATCGAGGAAGTTGACGTTCACAAATCTTGCAAAAAGTAAAAACAAATGTAAAAGAATGTGACAGTAACATTACATTTGTCAGTGAAATGTCGAATCAGCAGTTAGCAAGAAAACAATATTTCCTGGTAAAAAAGAGTTTTTCCCTTAAACGAAAACTTTTGCTTCGTACGAACACTTATGTATTCAACTGCTAAGATTGAAAAACTTTGTTATTCAATTGCCCTGTCCTCGGTATTCGATACAAACCATATCTGTTGTGATATTTAATGCTACATAACATGCACGCTTCTGTAAAAAAAAAAAACAAAAAAAAAAAAACGGTTGATTATATTTTTTTTTTAATAAGAGTCACAATATGTTGACCGAAGACAGCCGTCAAGATCAACTTGTTGACACAGCTGACTTGTCCCATAAGGAATCAACGAACGAACAACATACTTTATCACAAAAGATAATGTGACTATGTCACATGACAAAGAAAAATACAAACTAAATGATCCCCATATTTTGGAAAAGCTAAGAAGTTTAAACGAGAAACAAACAGAAATAATGTAATCAGAGAAAGGCATGAAACTTTTCTTTGGCTTGAAATTTATTTATTCATTCTTTTCCTTCTTGGGTTCCTGCAGCAATTCCATAATCGTATCTGTGACAGACAACCTGGTTTATTTGCCATTTCTTCTTATTTTCTAATTTCCTTTCACTTATCGAAAATCCTGATATAATCAAATAAATACGATGAGAGGTGAACTTCTCCGAGGTAGCCACCAACAAAGGTGGGAAATATAAGATGTTGACGAGGTGAAACTGAAAGGTTGCAAAAAAAAAATGCTAAAATGTATATCGTGTTTATGAGAAAAAACGTTCTCTCGCAGCAAGTAACAAAGAAAGTCGGGAGTTGAAAAATGCATCGGAAATTTAGTTTCGGAGGTGTTTGAGGTAACTTGTGATTAAATAAGCTCTGATAACCGTCTTCATGGTTGTATGTTCTTGAAAATCCATAGCTCCATAGAAAGAATGAAGGCTGGATATCGAGTGTATATCCTTGCTTTTTGTGTGCAGCACATACTAGCAGCAACGGATAATGAAAAATAAATTAATATTTCTATCAAGTCTTTGGAATACCAGCGACTGCATTGGAATTACTTTATGGCTTTATGTACAATAATATAATATTTATTTCATATCACAGCAGAAATAGAGGAAAATAAGAGAGGATTGCTGCCATCATTCTCAATCATGTCACGTTTCATGTCAAAATTTTGCAATAGTCAGGCAAATCTATAAATCCGTACGTCTTCTGCAACAGTATAGAAATATATGTTAGGGAAATGTCGGTCAAAATTATCATTTCGTTTAAGGTTTATTTTTTTTTGCGTCATATCAACTTTATTGGGTTATTTAATGCCGACAAGATCTTTAAGATAGGTTCGTTTGAATAGAATATGTATTCATTGCAATAAATCAATTTGTAGATCACTTTTCCTTGGCGTATTTTTGTAAAGAAGTTTTTTGTCAAGAGTTAAATCTGTTTCTGGTAATATTTTTCTTTTCAAAAATGTGTTGCTCGTGTTTTTACTAAAAAAATTATATTTACACTTTCATAGTTTTTTTTTCCCGAGACTTGGTATACACTGTTTGTCCTTAGATGGGACCCTAGAATGTGGTACCACACTGGGCCAGGATGTACCTGGGAACAGCAACAATTAAGAGGCGCTGCCACGATCACGAGCATTGCTGCTGGATCTAGTTTATCGTCATACCCAAGACACCGTTTGAAAATTATGATATCTGAAACGGATATTTTATTTTTTTAAATTCCGGCGAATATCCTTGTTATTACTGTTTGCTCTTTCAAATTATTTCATTTATTTGCTTGCATTAGCTGTTTTGATTACGGTGTCATAGGATGTGTCGTAATGCGACAGTTATCTACATGCAGAGTGCAATCTGTATTCCATGATCAATTTCTTCTGACTTGTTTTCCATTCAATTTTGGATAATACCCTTGCCAAAGTATTAATCCATCTTCCTCCAGACATGGTTTAAATCGCTGTTCAGATTGTGGTCTTCAAACTTTGGTAGGCTAATCAAGGTAGCAAAACGTAGCTATAAATTAAAAAAAAAACGGACTAAAGAGAAACAGGTTCCGTTTGGTTAACACGCCATAGTCACACCCACTGCTACTATAGCTGTGTTATATACGATGCCTATGCGTACTTGTGACCATAATCTGATTTGTTGTAAGTTCCGTAATTCAGATGACAGTATTAACTTTTTTCTAATTAATATTATACACCCTGTCAAATTAATTTTCATTAAAACAAATGCAAAACAAAAAGTGCTTTAATCTGTGTATTATTTAGGGTCTGCGTAGCTTAAATAATATAAAATAAATGCCAGTTTATAACCAGTATAAACCTGTCTATATATTAAGCGAGAACTTTCTACAGTTAAATGTTGACACAACGGTAAAGAATTCATTCTAAAAAATAATCCACATAAGACAATATTCACCTAATAACCAAATAAAATTAATTCTAAATAATAGTTCTATGTCCTGATAAATTATACATTGCATATTTTTCATTATAGGTTTACTAAAGAGTGTTTCAAATGTTATAGAAGTTTATGAATATTTACTACAAAATTTCATCGTTCCCAGTTTATGAAGCATTCAGGTTGAAGTAAGAAAAATGTCGGATTATAATAAATGCATGTCAAATAAATGGATAAAATTACCTTGACATGTTTCACCAATGATTCGGTGTCAAAAAAATGTTTCTGAATAATATGATTATAAATGCATCGATCGACGAAACGTCCAGAGGTATTTTTTTTTCGCCAAGTGACCAATGAAATTTCCCATTCCACCAGATAGTCATCCATTTTTACTCTCCCATGCGCGCACGTAAAACTATACATTCATACATACATGCACTATATATATTATATATATATATATATATATATATATATATATATATATATATATATATATATATATATATATATATATGTATGTATGTATAAAGATAGACAGATAGCTAGATAGATAATTTTTATTGACATCACGTTTTGTCTTCGTTAGGTAATTAGGTGGAAGTTTTCAGTTAAGAATAAAAACACAGAATATATATATAACGCAAAGGAAATTTTCAGAATGGAATTTTGTAAATACATTTCATTTTTATCATTTAAACCTTATTTTCAGTGAATACTCGTCTAAAAATTCTCTTTGTTTACGTTTGGATAAGAAACTTTGAAGAATTTTCGCTTGAAAGCATGAACCGTCTGTTCCTTCGTGGTAAAGCGGTAATCTGTGACGAGCGAAACAGGGGTCCCCTCTGCTCTGATGTTATATTTGCATTCTTCTTGTAGACTTGCCGTATCTGAAAATTCCTAATTAATAATACGACTATTTGCCGTTGCGTCAATTTAACCAGATAATATATTTTCATATTATTAAATCTTAGTTCTACTCGCAACGTTATCGAATTTTCTATATTAAAGAAATCAACAATAATCGTTAGGAATCACATTCGTCCCATGAATAGAATTGGCTAATTAAAAGTTCTGATTGTATAACTCTTCAGTACTGATATACGTAATATTACGCCTTCCAAGATTTTAAACTTAAATACTTGTTTTTGCTAAGTGTTTCTCAAAGTTGAGTTTGATTCTTTTTCACTGAGAATACAAAGCTTTTTGTAATCATACAACAATCTCAGCTGGTTGCTGAAGTGACCGCTTC